>OY992811.1:3358062-3401594 GCA_963921375.1 Tiliacea citrago
TCCCTATCCTCCCCACCTGTGCAGAGGAACTACACTGCCGCATCGCTGCACGTGACGCCGTCGCAGATACCTTCTTTCTTTTTCTTCTTCCGCCCCCCCCTCCCCCTCCCTCTCTCTCACCGCGCTGGTGCCGTCGTGGTTGCTTCCCCCTCCCTCCACCCCCGCCCTCGCTGTGGCTCTGCCTGTTTCGACGAGTGCTCCGACGCGCTGTCACACCTTGCGCGGAGCAGCTGTGGACGTTTCTCGCCCATCAATAGATCGTCATCGACAAGCTGCCACGAGCGCAACGCTGTGTGTCTGTCTTTTGTCGCAGCCCCGCGCTTGTCTCTCTCTCCCCCCCTATCTTGTCGCCTCGTCCCCTCTTCGCACACTTGCGTGCGTCGGCCGAGACCAGACTTGCGGAAGTGAACGGGATTATCTTTATACCCACCGATCCCCTCTCATCCCCTCCGCAGGGCCCGTCCTACACCGACCCCCCCCCCCCCCCCCACACACACAGACACACACACAGACACACACAGGAGCCGACGGGAACAAAGAGACCTTGCGCACAGCCCGCATCGCTCCCCCTCTCCTTTCCTCAGCCCTTCTCGACCTCACCACTCCACCCCAACCACCGAACCTACGCACGGCCCCACGATGGACTCCAAGGGCAAGGAGGTGGTGGTGGATGTTCCGTCCAACGACCCGCCCAAGGAGGGCAGCGCAAATGACCGCAAGAAGAAGGAGACGGAGCGCAAGATGAGCGAGGAGGACATGCGCATCAAGGAGGAGGTCGAGCTGCTCGTCACACGCGCCGCTGACAGCGACGTCGGCATCGCCAAGATCGCCGTGGAGCGCCTTGTCGACCTCCTGCGCACCGCCAACAGCGGCAGCCTCGCTGCGGTGCCGCCGCCGCTGAAGCATGTCCGCGCTCTCTACCCCGAGCTCGAGGCCGCACTGAAGAGTTCGCATGACCCGTCTGTGGCGCGCCGCCTGCACGACCTGCTCTCCTTCATCTCCATGACGCTAGAGGCGAACAACGGGGGCGGCACGCTGCTGGAGCACAAGCTGAAGGGCACCAAGGACGACCTCGCGCAGTGGGGTCACGAGTACCTCCGCTTCCTCGCCGGCGCGATTGGCGAGGAGTGGCGCGAGCGCGCCGCCAGCAAGGAGTCGACGGACTACCTTATCGTCTTCGTGGACCAGACGGTCGCCTACATGTTGGCGCACCAGGACGAGGCCACCGCGATTGACCTGCTCATGGAAATCGACGGCGTGGCCCGCATCCTGCCGCTTGTCGAGGCCGGCAACTACAAGCGTATTGCCAACTACATTGCTGCCATCAGCCGCTACTTGACCCGCCCCTCCGACAGCGAGGCGCTGCGCACCGTCTACGACATTTACAAGAAGATGCACGCCTACCCCGATGCGGCCCTCACCGCCCTCGCCCTCAACGACCGCGAGCTCGTCGCCGAGCTCTTTCGCGAGTGCACGAGTAAGCCGGAGCGGCTGCAGATGGCGCTGTCGTGCGCGCGGCAGAAGTTCTTCCTCGACCTGGACGACGAGGAGGAGGAGCTGCTGCAAGAAGCGAACGGCAACATGCGCCTCTCGCAGCTGTACCGGCACACCGCGCAGGAGCTCGACTCGATGGCACCCAAGACGCTCGAGGAGGTGTTCAAGACGTCCGCGGACGAGAAGAACGAACCTAAGGACCTGCAGAACAACCTCGTGCGCGCCTTTGTCAGCGGGCTGGCGAACTGCGGGTACGGCACGGACAAGTTCCTGTCCGACGCGCCGACCTTCTTCTTCGACCAGCGCGAGGACCGCATCATCTCGACGACGGCCGCGCTCGGCCTGCTGCACCTCTGGGACCACACGGAGGGCCTCCAGCAGATCGACAAGTACTTCTACTCGGAGAGCACGTACGTAAAGGCTGGCGCGTGCCTCGCCTCCGGCATCGTGATGTGCGGCGTCAAGAACCCCTTCGACCCCGCGCTGGGCCTGCTGGCGGAGCAGATCAACGCACGCGAGGCGGAGGTCGCGATTGGAGCGATCCTCGGCCTCGGCTACGCCTACGCCGGCACACGCAAGGAGGATGTAAAGGAGCTGCTCATCCCCCTACTCGCCGACTCGGAGCAGAAGCTGTCGGTGCAGTGCATGGCTGCCTACGCCCTTGCCACGGTCTTTGTCGCCTCGGCCGACGAGGACATCACTGAGACGATGATGAACTGCCTGATGGAGGTGCCGGAGAACAAGCTCAAGGAGCCACCCGTGCGCTACCTTATTCTCGCCCTCGGCTGCATGTTCCTGGGCCGGCAGGAGGCCGCCGACACGCTGCTGGATGCCACTCGCGCGCTGCCCGTTGTTATCCAGCGATACACGGAGATCGTCGTGCGCAGCTGCGCGTTCGCCGCGACCGGCAACGTTGTCGTCATCCAGTCCCTCTTCCACGTGATCGCTGAGAGCGAGGAGGCGCCGGAGAACGACGAGGAAAAGGCCGAGGAGGAGGCGGTCGCGGCGGAGGGCGAGGCTGGCGGCGAGGCTGGCGGCGAGGCAGGGCGCACAGGAGCCGCCGCCAGTACCGCTGTGGCTGCCAAGGCGGAGGCGGGGGAGAAGGAGAAGGAGAAGGTTGCTGCGCTCAACCACAAGGCAGCAGCCGTGCTCGGCATCGGCCTCGTCGCCGTCGGCGAAGACCTCGGGATGGAGATGACGAAGCGCGGCATCATCCACGCGCTGCTGGCGGACACGGTTAGCAAGGGCAAGGACCCGATGTCCGGCCGCTGCGCCGTGCCCCTCGTCTACGCCCTTCTCTCCGCCGGGAACCCCAACATGCCGGTGGTGGAGACGCTCAACCGCCTCGCCCACGACTCGGACCTGCCGACGGCAACGAACGCGATTCTCGCAATGGGCATCGTCGCGGCGGGCAGCAACAACGCCCGCGTTGCCACCAAACTGCACAGCCTCTCGTCCTACTACCAGAAGTCCATCTTCGCTGGGGCGACCTTTGCTGTGCGGCTGGCGGAGGGCCTGTGTGCGATGGGCAAGGGGCACCTGACGCTGTCCTGCCTGCAGAACGACGCGAATGCGGTGGACATGACGGCGCTGATGGGCGTCCTGACGCTGCTGCACAGCTCCCTCGACTTCTCCAACACGCTGCTCGGGGAGTGCCACTACATGTTCTACTCCGTGGTCCCCTCCATCAGCCCACGCATGATGATGGCGGTCGACGAGGAGCTGGAGCCGGTGAACGAGGTGATGGTGCGCGTCGGTCTGCCAGTCGACACGGTCGCCCTGCCCGGCAACCCCAAGTCCATCACCGGCTTCCAGACCCAGAAGACGCCGGTGCTGCTCAGTGCAACGGACAAGGTGGAGTGCGCGGACGTCAAGTACACGCCGGTCGGTACCGTCCTTGAGGGCGTCTGCGTCGTCAAGGAGCGACCACAGGCGGAGTAGGCAGCTGCTGGCCCTTCACCGCCCCTTTTTACTTCCGCTCGTGCCTCAGTAACGGAGCGGCCCTATTCCCCTTCACGGTGTGTCTGTGTGCAACCGTCTGCGAACGCAGAGGGGGGGGGGGGAGGGGGAGGAAGACGAACGACTTGTACGCCCCCCCCCCTGCCCTCAGCCCCTGTCACTGCCTCATCGCGCAATCGAAGTTGCCGCTGCAATGATGTCGCCGCAGGTTGGCATCCCCCTCCCTCCCCTTCCCCCCAAAACGAGTGTTCGGCGCGTATGTGCGCTGCGCATCGCCGCCCGTTTTCCACCTCTTCGTTCTTGTCTTGTTTTCGTGTGTTGACTGTTTGTATGTGCGGTACGTCCTTGGTGTGCGTGTGTGCATGGCCAGGAGGCTTGTCTATGTGTTGAAGTGACACCTGCGGGCCTCTCTCCATCTCTCTTTGCATGTGCGATGTGCTGGTGTTGAGTTCCTTTTTGTGAGAGGTGCGTGGGTTAGGCAAAGCCCGCGGTGGCGGGTGTTGTCGAGATCGTCTGTGGTGATGATGGTGGCGGTGGTGGTGTTGTGTGTGAAATGGCGATGCCCGCCGCGATGTTTCAAGCCGTGGAAGATTGAAAAAGAAGTCGAAGGACGTCAAAAAAAAGAAGAAAGTAGTTGATGATGCACAGATCCCCTCCCCTCCCTTGTGCGCCGGTGTTCTGCGTGTGTCGTCTCGCAACGCGTCCGGGGACCAGCGAACAGCAGACAGCTCTCCTGGGTCCGCACTGTTGTGTTGGCTCGGCAGCGCAGCCTTTATACCGCACGGCCTTTTGCGCGATTCGTGTGTGGAACGATAGTGATGATCAAAGGTCCTCCTCCCCTGTACAACAGTCCGTGGAAGCGGAAGGCACAGCACAGCAGATGCCCCACGACGATGCTGCACTTGTTTGGGGTGGGTGGGCGGGTGGGGGGGAGGGGGTACATTGCTTGCGTTGGCAGGCGCATGCATTGGCACGTGCGGCTGTGTTCCGGCACGTAGCTCTCCTCCGTACTTCTCCACTTCTTCCGTGTGTCTTCTCGATTAAACATGACTTAACAACCACCACCTCTTCCACCCGCCCCTGCACCCCGCGACGTGCGACCACGGCTTTGACTTTTGTTGCTCCCCGGCACGACACTGCTGCGTGCATCAGTCCGCTGTGGAACCCTTGAACCAGAACAGATCCAATACACACCAACACACACACACACGCACGCGAAGGAGAGGCCAGACGGTAAAGCGAGCTCACCTATTTCCCTTGCACACACGCCACCACCGCTGTTGTGTGCATTGGGCTCGTTCCCGCGTTTGCATAGCTCAGCAAGTGAAGCGCTGTAGGCTGTGAGGGATCATCTACCGCCATCCCCCCCCCCCCCAACACACACAGGCTACCAAGTGGTAATCTCCCCCAACTGCGCGTGTGCGACCCGCACCGACGTTGCGGTGTTCAGCACCTCCCACCTCCTCTAGCTCTCTCTCCACTCTCTCTACCTCTGCGTTCACGTGTGTTTTGGTGAGTGTTCGTCTCTTCCGGGCGTTAAAGAAAAAAAAAGAAAAGCTTTGTCTGTGTGTTGTTGTGTGGTGCTGTGTGCTGCGTTACTCCTTGGCGTGCGTGTTGGCATACCCCCGTCCCCTCCCCTCCTTCCATCACGCCAACGTCTATCACTGCGGCCGCGGACACTTGAGTCTTCCCCACCCCGCACACAGTCGACGAGACCCACAGCGTTCTTCTCTCGGCGTGTGTACGGCTCGCACCCCACGGCGGCACCGGCGTTATCGCGTCGATTGACCAGCCCCCCTCCCCACCCTCCACGGTGTGTGTGTTAACGCTTCACCGGCTCCACAACCTTTCCCATATCGCCTTGCGTGTGTCACCTCGGTGTTCCCCGGCACACCACACCAGCTAGCTTCTCTTCTCGCTTGTTTTGCTGACGGCGGACGCTCTGACCCACCAGCCAAGCAACCGGCAGGCACTCCTCATCACCTCGAGAACGGCATCCGCCTCAGTCTTGTTTCTTTTTCCCCTTTCCTTTTTTTTTTCATAGGAACGTCAACTCGCGGCATCCACCATGAGCGCAGACGACCTGGAGCGGCAGATTGTGATGGAGATGGAGGCGCAGATACAGCGCTCGGCGCCGCAGCACGGCGACCCCTTCACTCTTGCACCGCCGTTGGAGATCACACCCATCGAGGACGACGCGGCCGAGGTTGCGCGGAAGGCGGAGGCGGACCGCATCCAGCGTGAGATCGAGGAGCGCCTGCGCCGCAAGCAGCAGCAGCGTGTGAGGCGCGAGAGCTCGCCGAACTACTCGGGTGCCCAGGCAAGTGCAACAACACTGAAAAACGACTCCCCAAGCTCGTTTTATGCGAGCTGGCCAATGGGTGTGCCGTCCGCACCAGCCGTGGATTCGTCGTTTAGCGGCAGTGACAACGGACATGTGAACGGCGAAGCGGTGGCACGCCAGCGGCGGGCTGAAGAGGAGCGAGTGCGCCGTGAGGCAGAAGCACAGGCCCGTCGCGAGATGGAGGCCGAGATGCGCCGGGAGGCGGAGGCACAGGCACGCCAGGATGCGGAGGCCGCCGCACGGCGCGCAGCGGAGGAGCAGGCTCGTCTCGAGGCGCAAGCTGCCGCACGCCGTGAGGCGGAAGCTGCCGCACGTCGTGAGGCGGAAGCTGCTGCATGTCGTGAGGCGGAGGCACAGGCACGCCAGGATGCGGAGGCCGCCGCACGGCGCGCAGCGGAGGAGCAGGCTCGTCTCGAGGCGCAAGCTGCCGCACGTCGTGAGGCGGAAGCACAGGCACGCCAGGATGCGGAGGCCGCCGCACGGCGCGCAGCGGAGGAGCAGGCTCGTCTCGAGGCGCAAGCTGCCGCACGCCGTGAGGCGGAAGCTGCCGCACGTCGTGAGGCGGAAGCTGCTGCATGTCGTGAGGCGGAGGCACAGGCACGCCAGGATGCGGAGGCCGCCGCACGGCGCGCAGCGGAGGAGCAGGCTCGTCTCGAGGCGCAAGCTGCCGCACGCCGTGCTGCGGCAGAGCAGGCACGTCGCGAGGCGGCGGAGCAGGCTCGTCGTGCCGCGGAGGAGCACGAGCGGCGTCTGGCGGAGATCCGCCGCGAGGCGCGCGAGGCGGTGATGCGGGAGTACGCAGAGAAGGCGCGGAGGGCGAGCGCGTCGACGGCGGTTGCGTCGTCGGACGCCGGCACGCCACGTGCGTCCCCACACACGATCGACCCCCCGGAGCTGGCGGCAAACTCGCTGAGCGTCACCCAGCGTGAGGACGAGAAATCGCAGGACGCGCCGATAGAGCAGAGCACCAACGGCACCATGCACGATGATGTGCACGCGCTGCCGCAGCAGGACTCCCGCTTCTGCAGCTACCCGTCCGGAACGGGCTCTGCCGAGGATAGCGAGGAAGAAAGCGAGAGCAGCGCGGCGGACGCGGAGGACTCCGCATCTGACACGAGCAGCCCCTACTCAGTCTCCACGGCGGAGGCGGTTCACAACGACAACGGCATCTTGTCCAGGGCCGAGGAGGAGATGCCGTCGGTGCCGTCCATGACGGAGGAGGCGCCGCTGGAGAGCTTTGAGGCGGCGCTGTCGGAGGAGCTGCAGATGCGCGGGCTGAGCGAGGACGTCATCAAGCGCAGCCGCGTGGACGTGCACCGCTACGGCACCATCCGCGAGTCTGGCAAGTGTCTGTTCCCCCCGAGCGAGGTCACGGGCGAGGTGCCGGCGCACGCAAAGCTACAGCTCGGCTTCTTCTCGGCGAAGCAGACAATCATTACGCTGCAGCGGACACACCAGAAGATCAACGCGGACCGCGAGCGGCCCTGCGCCGCCGGCGAACGGTCGCTGAGCAGCCTCAAGTGCTACTTCGAGTCCGAGGTGCTGAGTGACCGCACGCTGACGGTGGACGACGAGGACTACCCGCACAACGCGCCGACGGAGAGGCTGCTGACGCGTGCGCAGCTGATGAAGGGGGACGGCGCGATGGTGCGTCGGGCTGTCTCGCAGATCTCCTACGGCGACCCGATCCAAGTGTGGGAGCGCGCGCAGCCGGAGTCGGCCAGGGAGGAGGCAGAGGCGTCTGTGACGAACTCGACAGCGGCAACCGTGTGGGTGAGCAACATTGACACGCGCAAGCCCATCCCCGCCATGCGGACCTTCACGGGCGGCTACGTGTACCGCATCGACGCGACCAAGATTAGCAACCGAGTGGCGGAGCTGCACGGCGCTGGCACGGACCCGCTCATCGTCGCCGCGGCGCTGTACAGCTGGTCGGACCGGCAGAAAGTGAAGGTGTCGGAGACCTTCTACTTTGACGCCGAGCTGGACGTCTTCTACCCGCAGAAGGAGCGCAACGAGCTTGCGAAGCGCAAGCAGGTGGTGGCCTTCGTGCCCAACGAGTTCAAGGGAACGCTGCACCTCGTCCTGCGCGTGTACCGACCGTGCTGCGAAGACTTCGACACCTACGTCGACCTCTACTCCCGCGCCGACCGCTACAAGCAGATCCACGTCGCGCCGATGAAGCAGGAGACGCTGCTGCTGGCGCAGGTGTCGGACGTGCTGGAGGAGCTCGGCTGGAACTCCGTTCCCCTTCAGGGCGAGTCGGGCCGCATCTCCAAGACGCTCTCCATCGACCGCCTCTACCGCAAGGCCTTCTCAGACGAGGAAGTGCACAAGGTTGTCGGTGACGAGCGCTGGCGCAACGCGCAGCGGACTGTGCCGGTGGACATGACCTTTGCCGTCGCGGACCTCTCCAAGCACGAGGTCGCCTTCCCGTCCGAGTTCGCCGAGACGCTGCCGGAGGAGAACGAGTCGAAGGTGAGCCTGTTGGACCCCGACGTGCCGGGCGCGCGACCGGTCATCTACCGCTACTCCCCGTGCTGCATCCCGATCCTCAACTCCGGCTACTTCACCACGTACAACAACGTGTACTACTTCCGGGTGTCGAGGATGCGGGTGATGTACACCGGCTCGGTGCGCAACTTTCCCAGCTCCCACCACACCTACGCCTTCCAGCTCTGCGTCAAGGACAAGGACGAAAGCTTGTCGGACGAGGGCGCCATCAAGTGCATCTACGGCCGTGGTTTGTCCAACCTCTCCATGGACACGACGGCGTGGTCGTCCTCCGTGCACGCCGCGAACGACATGGTCCTCAACGATGAGTTCAAGCTGCAGCTCCCGCTCGACCTCACCGACCGCCACCACCTCTTCATCACCCTCTACGCCACGTGCCAGAGGAAGTCGCCGCCGACGCCCGGGCAGCCGCGCGTCTTCAAGATCGGCTTTGCCGCCGTCCCCCTCATGGTCAACGGCGTTGTGCAGGTGCGCGACACCATGGACGTCAAGTTTGTTGGCCACGACCAGGCCGCCGTGGCGGCAGCGGGCGGCTACTTGAAGAGTTTCGCGGAGGCGCCGGTCAGTGCGCTGCTGAACGGCGGCGAGAGCGTCCTAAAGGCGTCGAGCCAGACCAAGACGACGGTGCACGCCTCCAACCGCGTCATCGCCTCCGTCTTCCGTCAGTGCCCGCCGTCGATTGAGGAGATGAGGAAGAATGACAATGTTCTGGAGAGGTGCGGGGCGCTGCAGCAGCTGCCCCCGAGCGACGCGGATCCCCACCGCAACGTCATAACACTCATTTCGCAGCTCCCGCTGGCTGAGATTTTGGCCTTCTATCCGTTCCTGAGCGCGTACGCCTTTTCCCTCATCGGCTCCGGCTCCTCGACCGTCTCGCTGGCACACCGCACGCACATGCTGGACGTGCTGCTCGAAATCACAACTAAGGCGCAGCAGTACGACACGGCGGCCCACACGATCCGCCGCCGCCACAACGCGGAGGGACTGACGCCGCAGGTGTTTGTGAAGACGAGCGCCGGAAGCGTGCTGTACCACTTCCTCTCCAACGACACCTTGTACGAGGGGGCCGAGTGCCAGTACAAGCGCCGCCTCTACAGCGGCCTGGTGGAGGCGTGGCTCAACCTTCTCCGCACCGTGGGGCAGCAGCCCAACGGGGACGCCGGCAGCCCGAAAGGCGACGCCTCGCCGTCGTCGCCCGGGAACGCAGTGCGCGTCAGGAAGGTGGCGGCGGCGCCGCGCAGCATCCTGCGGGAGATGGGCGGCCTGTCCTGGTTCCTCTTCGACACGATCCTGCGCTCCATGTACCTCTGGGGAGACGAGAACCCATCCGTGCCGCGGCAGGACTTGTTCCACCCCACCTTCTTCACCGCTGTCGCGGAGCTCTGTGTGCTGGCGCTGTCGAAGCTGTCCACGTTTGACGAGAGTCAGCTGGTGCGCCACGTGGCGATCTTCGTGCGCAGCATGATGCACTACGCCGACCGCGGCCGTGTGCTGCTGATGTACGAGCGCATCACCACCTACTTCGAGGAGGAGGGGAACTGCGAGAGCCTGACGAACTTCCTCAAGTACGTTCTGGAGGACCCCGACGCGATCCACCTGCTGCTGCCCTCCGCCGGCGCAGCCCGCCCCGTCTTCCTCACCCGCATCGCCGTGCGCGCCTTCACAACTCTCATGCTCAACCCGAACCGCGTCACCCGCTCCATCGCGACCGACGTCCTCTACTCCTTCCTGCGCCGCCTCGCCAACGACTCGAGCACCCCCAGCGAGAACCTGACCTGCATCGCTGCCCAGCTCTTTTCCCTGGTGCGCAACTTGGGGCCACACTGGAAGTCGACGACGCAGGCGAACGACAAGATCGCCGCCGACGTCGTTATGCGCGACAAGCGGCGGCTGTCCATGACGTGCTTGTGGATCATCTACTACACGCCGCGCCGCACGATTCGGCAGTGGCTGCAGGAGGAGGTGGATGCGAAGATGGTCGCCGGCATGATGCAGGTGATCGCCGACACACAGTCTACCTTCCGCTACACCGCGTCTCTGGCACACGGTGGAGGCGCTGCCACCGCGCCGAGCCCTGGTCCGCCCGCCGCAGCTGCGGGTGGTGGTAGTGGCGCGGCTGCAGCTGCGGAAGACGACGAGCGGCGGGCTTGGGAGGCGCGCCACACGACGTTTGTGACCGCCATTGGAACGCAGATGTGCAGCTTCTTCCTGGCCGACATCCCGAAGACGCTGCGCACGGTGCGCGACAACAACTCGAATGCGGCGGTCTTTCCCTTTTTTGTGATGCTCGAGTCGGTGCTGAACCTTGGCAACTCGACCATCTCGCTGCAGATGAGCTCGGCCGTCATGTACGAGGCGGTGTGCAAGCTGTTCCCGGAGATCATCAGTCGCAAGGCGCGCATGGGCAACGGCATGGTGCTGCTCACGTTTCGGCTGATGAGCAGCTGCTGCCAGTACGTCCGCACATCAGCCAGCTGCGCGTTCCTCCTCATGAGCCAGGCCTTCTTCTCCTGGAAGAACTCGCTGTCGAAGATCAAGTCGCTGACGGCGAACGCGCTCGTGTCGGTGGCCGAGTCGCGCGCCCGCGACCTGCGGCTTGCTGGCCGCTTCATCGAGTTCCAGTTCGACGAGCTCATTGAGCGAGCCAAGATCGAGGAGGCCAACTACACCGTCCCGTCCGCTGACTTTGTCGCGCGGTACGAGGATGACTCGAACGCGCCAGGCGGCGATGCACAGGTGCGCTACAAGCACAAGGTGGACGACCTGCCGGTGAGTGTGCAGCGCCACCTGCCCATCTCGCGCTACCTCCTGGAAAAGTCGAACGCGTCGGACCAGCACCCGCCCCGCTTCTCGGACGAGTTCGCGACGATGACGGCGACGGTGCTGAGCCTCTTCGACGATGTGCTGCGGCTGCAGATGGACGACTCGATGCGTTTCAAAGAGGCGAAGGTGACGGCGTACTTCGAGGTGTTCCGCAACTTCCTGCGGCAGAACGCGCTCAAGGAGGCGCTGAAGTGGCTCTACCGCCTGCACGATGCCCACAAGGCGACCAACGACTACCTCGAGGCCGGCATGGTGCTCGTCTTCATCGCCGCGCTGTGCTTCCGCGTCACGGAGGTGTTCTACTTTGTGAAGGGTAAGGACTCGAAGGGCGCCCGCATGCCAGCTGCGATCCTCTCGCACGTTTTGTGGCAGGACTACGTCCGCATCCTTCCCGAGGTCGACGTGCTACTGCCGGCCGACACCGTCTACGCCATCGTGTCTGAGCTGTACGTGTGCCCGGACGACGCGTGCTTCACCATGGAGGGCCAGGTCAAGGCGCTCAAGGAAGCCGCAGAGTTCCAAGACAAGGGGCAGTACTACGAGTACTCGCTGCGGACGATCGGCGTGGTGGACAAGTACCTCAGCGCCATCAACGACTTCAAGGGTTCGGCCGTCGTGCACTCGGCCATGTCGACGTGGTGCACCGCCATCGCGGAGCCCAAGACGAAGCGGTTCAACAGTCGCTACTTCCTCGTGTGGGCCCGCATGGAGCGGGAGGCGCCGCCCAAGTCGCGCAAGGAGATGCAGGACGAGGCCAACGACGGCATGGTCGGCGAGAAGCCGCGCGGACTGCCCAACGGTAAGCCAATTCGACGCATCTACAAGATGCCGACGAACACGGCGCTGGGCGAGTTCAAGGACTACGCGAAGGCGTATGTGGAGTCGCTCTTCGTCGACACCTCGCTCGTGCGCCTGACGGAGGAGCTCACGGAGACTCTGCCGGCGCTGCCGGAGCCCGACTCGAAGCGCAAGCGTGTCGCGGCCGTGCATCGCCAGCCGAACCATTGCATGGTCACAGTCAGCGAGGTCCAGCCTTACTTCGCGAAGGGCACCCGCGTCCCACCCGACGGGTTCGATCGCGCGATGCACATCAGCTACTTCGAGAATACGGTGAACATCGGCAGCAAGGACGAGATGGCTGATGGCGGCCGCAAGCTGGACTTGATGTCGCAGCGCATGAGCGTCAGCACGTACGAGCTGGAGCGCTCCTTCCCAGCCACGACGTCGGCCATCGACATCGCCAGGACGCACCAGGTCCTCCTCAACCCGTTCGAGACGGCCGAGGAGATGCTGAACAGCCGCCGCGAGGTGCTCAACCAGGCCCCGGTGAACGACGTCCTCATCTCCGTGATGCGGCAGGCGCTGTCACCAAAAGGGATGCCACCCGGTGCGTACATGAAGGAGGTGATTGCCGTCATGGGGGACCACCCCGAGGTCATCCACGCCGTCCGCGCGCTCGGCACCCTCGCTCGCTCGAAGCTGGAGGCGTGTGAAAAGATGGAGGCGATGCTCAAGAACCCGGAGGACTACGCGCTCGTGCTCAAGGCGGTGACAGACATCGAGTGCTGCCTCGTGGCCATGCAGAGCCCCGACGAAAACGATGGCGACAGGGGCAGCGACGTGTAGCCGTTGCCAAACCACCTGACGTGCTAAAAGCTGCCAAGGCCTCATCGGTGAAGAACACCCTTACCCCCCCCCCCCCCTTGTCTTTTTTTTTTTGCGGCCTTCCCAGGTGCGTCTTGCTCCGACTTGTGTATCGCCCCTGCCGCTGGCGGCACGAAGTGCCGTCTAATCGACTCAATGGCTGCGCCACATGCTGGCCTCCAGTGCCGTCTCCGTCCACGTTTTTTGGTCTTGTTGCACCCTCCTTCACTTCTTTCCCCTCCCCCCTCCGATGGAGTTGCAACCGCCGCTCTCCCCCTCTCTTGTGTCGCTCTCTTTTTTTTTGTGTTATTGTTCTTGATGTTGTCGATGTTGTTGATGTGTGTGTGACTGTTTCTCTCCACCTCTGCCCAGGTGTGCCAACTCCCCGTGAGTCGACCGGCTTGCGTTTGGGAGGGGGGGCACTCGGGTGGCGGGTGCCACGGCGCGCTGTAGAGCGCCGACGCACCCGACGAGACCTATCGCTGTGACGTCTGTCCTACCCTTTCCTTTACCGCTGAGGCCGCTGTTCTTCTCTCTCTGTTCAGACGTCACCTGTCCGTACATCAGGAGACCTCTCTCATTCCTTCGCCATCTTTGTGTGTGTTGTGTGTTGTTTGTACGGCGACTTGTGTAGTGGACAATGCATGGGGGCGGCTGCAAACGCCATGCGATGACGTGCACGGCGACGCCACCTCCCCCCCTCCCCCCACACATACACACAAACGACGACATTCCGCTTGGCGCGCCGCATTTTTCGTTTTTTTCCTTCGGCGTCTCTTTTCGAACTGAACAACAACAGATGTGTGCGCCGTTTTTGCTGACAATCCTCTTCTCTCCTCCCTCAATCTTTATCTCTCTGTGTGCGGTGGGCATCCGCGCCAGCATCTTCCGTGTCCGTGTCACTGCGGCGTACGTCCCCATCTTGAGTGTGTTTATGTGTGTGTTTATGTGTGTGTGTGTCTTTCTTACCAGGCCGGTGTGGTTAGGTTTTGTTGCTGTCTTCTTGTTGCCCCCGGTGTGTACTTGTCTCTCCCTGTGGGTGTGTATGCATGCTCTTTGCTCTTCTGTTTTACCCCTTGTGTGTGGTGTGGCTGGGCGGTTGTGTTGTTGCTGTTGTCGTTTGCTTCCTGTACCCCTCCCCCCTCTCTCTCTCATCCTCCACCTTCCTTCGCTGGCTCACCTGTGCTGTGACCACTCGGAAACCCCCGCTCACGCGTCGTGTGCGGGTCTGTTGATTGTCCGCCTATTGTCCAACGGGCAATTTCTGCCTTGTTGTGCACGCAGGTGCGCGTAGCCGCGTCGTCGTCCTTGTTGTGTTGTCCTATTTTAAAGAGCATGCCTACATGTGTACAAGCATACAAAACAAAACACGGAGGAGGAGCTACGGACTGTGTCACTTGCTCGATGTCTGGCCAAGCTGTGGTGCACCAGCTGCTTCGCTGCAGCAGAGGCACTGTGGTGCACTCCACAGCCACGCGAACGGTGACGCTCCCCCCTCCCCTCGATGCACCGCCCGCGCATCTGTTTGACTCACCGTGATGGAGGATCGCATCAATTACGGTGAAGCATGCTGCTCTCGTCGCAGACTTCGGATGTCGCGATGAGCAGAGCAGGCAGGCAAGTACGGGAGCCCCCTGTGGCTGCTGTGGTCGTGTCGCTGCCTCTCACACCACGGCATGGGTCCGGTGTGTCTATGTGTGTGTGTGTGCCTGGCACAGGCTTTCCCTCCCCCTCCCCCTCCCCCCCCTAGCGCCACCTTAATGCTCCTGCTTCTACCCTTGCCCACCGTCGCTCGACGCACACGCACGTGTTCCTTTCTCCGCCGTTCTCCATCTTCGTCACATCGCAGCTCTCCCTTGTCACACCCGTCTTGGCTCACACGCTTCGCTGCCTGCAGGCACGATAGACAGTCGCGCAGGAGGACACATCACACGCTGCCCCTCCCCCTCCCGGCATCCTTCCCCCCCCCCCCCCCCTTCCCTGTGAGCCAGTTATCGAGGCGACGTTCCGTCATCCTTTCCCTTCCCTCCTCTCTTCGAGTCTTTTTTGTTTTTCTCTCCGTCTCTCCGCCCCCACACCGTGCAAACATGCTCGCGTCATGCGACTTCAAGAGCCAAGTAACGGGCGAGGCGTCCATCCCGTCGCGGTGGAAGCGCAAGACGACGCGCGAGGACGCCAATACGCAGACGTCCAAGCTCAAGGTGAAGAGCCACGAGGTGCAGACAGACGTCAGCTGCTTCCAGGCGTCTGACCAGCTCGACAAGGCAGTCGGCACGGAGCGGCCCACATACCAGGCGTCGCTGGAGGGGCTGCAGTACGTCTACACGGGCGTTCCACACGACGAGGCGAAGCTGGCCACCTTCCTCGAGCGCACCAAGGACGAGCTCATCACCATTCTACACCGCAATGCAAAGAGCAGCATGTTTGATCGCTACGCACCCAACTGGTCACGCAAGAACACCGATCTGTCCGTCCTCTACACACTCACCTCGCCAGAGGTGAGGGAGGGCAACCTGCAGGCGCTCGAGGTGGCATGGAACACACACGGCACCATCGTCGCCGTCGCCTACGGCCGCATGGACACCTCCGGCTGGTGCTACAACAAGGGCTACGTGTGCGTCTGGAACCTTGCACGGCCGGACCTGGTCGAGAGCAACCCGCACTACACTGTCGAGACGGAGACGTACGCCACGTGTGTAGCCTTCCACCCGAGCGACCCCTGCATGCTCGCCGTGGGCACGTACAGCGGGGAGGTGGTGGTGTTCCCGAACGTGACGGAGAACACACCGCGCGAGTACTCCTCCGCCGACTCGGACGTGGCCCACACGGAGCCAGTGACGGTGCTGCAGTGGGTGCGCAATCCGCAGGAGCTGCGCCGCGAGCACCAGCACGTTCTCTGCTCCGCGAGCCAGAGCGGCCTCGTCATCCACTGGAGCCCCGCCAACAAGCTGGCGCGGCCCGTGGCGGCCTACAGCGTGCGCAGCCGGCGCCACCTCGCCGTCGGCATCACGGCTCTCACCTACGGTGGCACTCAGACAGAGCGTGGCACGAGCGAGCCAACGCTGGACGGCGTGCTGCTGGTGGGCCTGGAGAACGGCGAGATCGGTCGCGGCCGCACCGGGCTGCTGCCGGTCAACACTGGCGCGCAGGGGCCGTGCACGGTGGTGCCCGTGGAGCTCGACTGGCTCGAGAGTCACCGCGGCCCGCTGCAGTCCCTATGCGCCTCGCCGTTTTTCCGGCACCTCCTACTCACAACGTCTTCAGACGGCAGCGCGCGCCTGTACACCGACCTGGAGCGTGCCCCGCTCCTCACGCTGGAGCCATCGGCTGAGACGAAGAGCTACCTGTACGATGGCCGCTTCAGCCCATTCCGCCCTGCCGTCGTGGCCGTCGTCTCGCGCAGCTCGTACCTCCACGTGTACGACCTGCAAAAGAGCCAGTCGCGGCCCGCCTACTCGACCGAGGCCTCCGCCGACGGGGCAGCAGTGCTCACCGTCGCCTTCAACTCTACCGCCGCCGACTGGCTCGCCACCGGGGATGCTCGCGGCGCGGTGCGTGTGTGGCGGCTGCCGACGGAGCTCTCGCAGGCCACTGACCTCGAGCGGGCGGCGCAACGTGCCAGCCAGCCGGCACGCGACGCAAAGAAGGAGGCGACGGACACGGCAGCCATCAGCGGGCTCTTTGGCTTTGCTGTTTAGATGTAAGACACGGACGCAGCGGTGCACTGCAGCCGCATGCACAGACACGCACCCCCCCTCCCCCCTCCCCTGCCACCAAGCTCACGCCCCTAATTCAACGCTGAACTTCATCTCTTCGATGTCACCTGGTCGTCGCCGTTCACCAAAGCTTCGCACACGCTCCACATGTGCACGGGCACCTCCATACGGGTGATGTATGGCGCGTTGGTGCACATCTGCCGTTGCCGTGGCCGCCTTGATGGAACGAGCCAACGGAAAGCGTTCAGCGTTCGTCTCCACTCCTCTTCCTGCTGCCCCGTCTTCTCCTCCGTTGCTGACACCGGTACGCACCCACCCGGGTCTCTTCCTGCTCTGGCGCTGCTACATTGATGTCCTCGTTGCAGCAGCAACGGCCTCTGCCCGCTACACTTGTTTTTTCCGCTCCTCTGGCTCTTGAAGACCGACATCCTTGCCAGCTCGTTCTTAGCTGCGCACTCGTTGTCTCTTCTGTCGCAGCGTTCACAGACCGCCGAGGCTCCACGAGATACGAGTCCGCTTAGCGCCGCCCCCTCCCCTCAACGACACACATTGGCAACACACCGATGGCTCTCTTGCGTCTTCGTGTCGCCGTCGTGGGCGAGCCGACGTCGGGCAAGACGGCGTTTGTGCAGATGGTGCACAGCAACGGCACCACGTTTCCCAAGAACTACCTCATGGACGATGGGGTGCGACTTCGTTGTGAAGGAGCTGACGCTGGATGAGGGCACCACGGTGGAAGTCTCCCTCCTCGACGTGTCGGGGCAGCGGCTGTACGACCGCATGACGTCGCAGTACCTCGACAGCGTCTCGGCCTTCATTCTCGTCTACGACGTTTCGAACAAGACGACGTTCGAGTCGTGCCGCAAGTGGGTCGCCAAGGCACGCGCCACAAAGAAGGACATGATCGGCTTCCTTGTTGCGAACAAGATGGACCTCGCGGACAAGGCGGAGGTGACGGACAACCAAGCCGAAGTCTTCGCCCGCGCCAACCAGCTGACCTTCTTCAAGTGCTCGGCGCTCCGCGGCACCGGGACGGCGGAGCCGCTGGAGAAGCTGGCGCGCATTTTTGTCGACACGTACAACCAGCGGGTGGCCCAGCTCTCGCAGGCGGTCTCAACCCGCTGACCGGCTGCGCGCAGTCTGACTGTTGAAACAGGAAAAGCAAGAAGTGGGATAGCCTGCAGGTAGCACGTCTGCCACCGAGATGGTGCCAACCCACGGTGCACCGTCCTCGCTACCTTTTTTTTTTTGGTCTCCAGTTTCGGCACGTTTGCCATGTGCGAGAGCCAGTCGTGAGTAGCCATGGCAAGAGGGGGCGGCGCGCGGCGGGCGGCTTGTGTATTCCCTGTACGTGTCTGTGTCTGTTTAGAGGTGAGATGATGTTGTCGATGTGCACTATCCCCGACCCACGGCACGCCTCCAGCTGTTGGTGGCGGCCGGGTCGAATCAACAAACACGCGCCGAACAACAACAACAAAGAAGAACGCCATACGAGTGTTCCCACCTGTCTCTGTCTACCCCCCCCCCCCCCCCCCCCCCCCCCAGTCTCTTCGTGAGCAGTGAGCAGGGAAGAGGGGGGGGGGCGCCGACGTGGGGTACAAAACGTGTGGCGACGCACACGCCGGATGACAGCGACTCTACTCGTTGTTTGCGCCTGGTAGTCGTGAACTTCTGTTTGTCGCAGAGAGTCTGCGCTGGCTAACGCGAGTCAGGTGATGCTGGGATGTACGGAAGAAGAATGTGCGAGGTCTGGCGTGCAGGCGACTGACATCACGGACAGGCGCACGCACGCAGACAAGAGCATGCTCCTACACCCCCTACACCTCATCTCCAACGCTCTTACCCTGCTTCCACTTCGCCGCATCACTTCCCAACCTCCACATAAACACTGCGCCGTGCAGACGCGCAGGTACGCGTGTGTCTTGGCTTGCATGGGCGCGACAGACCACAACCCGTTTGTGACGGCTCTGTACGACGACGTGTGCAGCCGCCTGCCGCTGTGGACAACAGACTACGCGCAGCTGGTCCCTGTAGGACCTCCGCGGTGGCCAGCGCCTTCACCGACGGCAGCGGCACGACGCAGCGCCGCCTCTTCATCGCCACGGAGGCAAGCGACAAGACGCTTGTTGACGACGTCGCTCTGGTGGAGTGGATTGCGTTGATCGAGGGTTGGCACTCCCTGCACACCCGTGACCTCGTGATGTGTTACCTCTGCTTCGTCGACCTGGCCGGGACCGTGTCCTACTACGAGTGTGCAACAGCGACGAACGCCCCAGCCACGTGACGCAGCGCAACGGGCGAAGTGCTCTTGTCTGCAAAGTTGATGAGACGGTGTTTGCCGCCGTCGCCCGGGGCAAGTGTGTCTGCTGGTGCCGAGGCGGCCCACGGGAGAGTCGCTTGAATGGCGCATGCAAAACGCACCATATACGCCAAGTCCAAGTAGCCGAAGCGCCGTGGCAATGCAACTGTGCACAACGAACAGGCGCCATGCACGCGTCTCCTGTCTTGCTTCATCTTTGCACACACCGATGCACCGCTGCGCTCTGTGCAGCACTCGCACGTCTACGCGCCACTGGCAGCGTCACAGGCGCTTTTCGCGTCGCGGCTCGCGCGTATCGGGCTGCTGCCACACCTTTTACACCTCCGTGGAACCTCTGCCGACCTTTGTTGTACTCTCCTTCTCCACTTCGCCTTTACTTCCCCACTCCTCCCCCCCTCCCCCCACTAGCACGCTGCGAGTACCCTGGCGTCTTACTTCACCCCCCCCCCCCCCCCCCCCGCCTCTCCCGCCCCCAAGCCCACATTTCCTCTTCCCGTCCTGCGTGCCGTGCACCCCGTCCGCCGCACTCCGTCACTGCCCATCATGGTGGACCCGAGTTGGCGCCGTGCCTGCGACTTGCTCGCAAAGCACCTGCAAGCGCTGGGTCAGAAGATCACGACGATTCGCCGCATCACCAACAGGCGCAGCTCCGCCGAGGAGCTCAAAAAGGAGCGTGAGGAGGTGAAGCGACTCACACGCGAGGCCAACGCGACGGACGTGCAGGACATCCGCAAAGCCGTCAAGTCCTTTGAGCGATTTATCGTGCTTGACAAAAGCCTCAGCGGCGAGGGGCGCAAGCTCGCGAAGGATGCCGATGCTGTGCTGCAGGAGTACCAACGAGTTTGCAACGAGTTCTACCGCAAATCCACGGAAGGCGGCCCCGCCCGCACTGCGGGGGGCAGCCGTCAGCCCCCCACCTTCCGCGAGTCGAGCGACAACGAGGAGGGGCCGAGCGAGGCTCCAACGGAGGGCCAGGCGCTTCTCACCACCGAGACGCCACAGAGCGTGATGTTTGAGCGCGACATGTACGAGGAGCTCATGCTGGAGCGGCAGCGGGAGACGGGTGAGATTGCCGAGAACGTCCGCGACATCCATGAGATCTTCCAGCACATCAACGGCATGGTGAACGAGCAAGGTGAACAGCTCGAGGTGGTGGACAACAACCTGTCTGCAGCAGAACGGGCAACTCGTAACGCCACGCAGCAACTTCAGCGCGCGCGCCAGTACCAAACAACGTCGTCGCGAAGCAAAATCCTCTTCTTCTGTATGATGGTTTTACTGGTGATCGTGAGCGTGGGCCTGCTTGTCAGCTAGCTGTCGCTGGTGTTCCCCCACCGCTTTGGATTTCTCCCCACAATCCTCGCACCTCACCGGGCCTGCTGCTGACGCATTGGATGCTGGCTTGAACCGCTGCGCCGAGGTTGTCACCCCTTATCGCCACATGGAGAGGTGACGTGACAGCCGCCTCTTTACCCGTTCACCAACCGAAGCTCTACGCTCTGTTTCCCTGTGTGGGTGACGGAGCGGCGGCCCCCCCCCCCTCTCCCTCTCCCGTTTCTTGCTTCCCTTCGGCGGTTTGCGCGCTGAGTGCTGTGGCGCGCCACTTTCTTTGTTTGCTGTCTCGGTGCGCCTTGTCCTCTTCCCCGCCATCCCAAGTGTCACGTCCTCTGAGAGAACCGCTGTGGTGCACGAACGCGTGCTCGCCTCTCTGGCGGATCTCCGCATGGGGAGGCTGATGTGCGTCTGTACGTGCGATGATGTGCTGCTCGTTGCCCCCTCCTCCCCCTTCGCTGACACTGGACTGCCACAGGGACAACAAGGGGCGAGTGCTGAACGCTAAAACGCGAAAAGACGAGGGACTCGTGTTATGAGGTCCATCTTGAAAAATAATAACGATGTGTGCATACGGCCTCAACGCGGAGCGTAGCTGTGTCACGTGGCTGCACGGCACAGCGTTCAGGCACGCCCGCGCGAACACAACACACTCGCGGCAGAGTGCCAGTGAACGCATGTGCGATGAGCGGCACGCCCGTGTCGAGAGGCACATTGCCGGTGTGCCACACACCACCGCAGTTTCGCTCTTACCAGCCCGCCGCCTCCTCTGTTGCTGTGTGACCCACATCCACTCACGTTCTGCCACCCTTCCTTCCTCCCTCCCCCCCTCTCCCCACATGGCTGCTACGTGGCAGTAGCCAGCGCGTCGCTATTCGTCGCCATTTCAAATCACGAAGTACCGCCAGTCACGTCCCGGCCTCTCGCCACACCCGCAGCCAACCCCCCCCCCCCCCCCCGCTCAATCAATCATGGCGGACCCTGCCAGCACGGAGGCGGTTGTCACGCCGTGGACAGTGGAGGGAGACGTGAACTATGACAAGCTCATCCGCGATTTTGGCTGCCAGGCGGTGGATGAACGGCTGCTGGAGCGGATGGAGCGGCTGACCGGCAAGAAGGCGCACCATTTTCTGCGCCGCGGCATCTTCTTCTCACACCGCGACCTCAACCTCCTCCTTGATGTCTACGAGAAGGGCGAGCCGTTTTACCTCTACACCGGCCGCGGCCCCAGCAGCGAGTCGATGCACACGGGCCACCTAATCCCCTTCATGTTCACCAAGTGGCTGCAGGACACGTTCCAGGTGCCCCTTGTCATCCAGCTCACCGACGACGAGAAGTTCTACTTCAAGGACATCACAATGGAGGAGATTGAAAAGATGACCTACGAGAACTTGAAGGACATCATCGCCCTCGGCTTCGATCCCGCGCTGACCTTCATCTTCAGCGACTTTGCGTACGTTGGCAAGATGTACCGCACGATCGCCCGCATCGAGAAGGCTTACACCGCCAGTCAAGTGCGCGGGTGCTTCGGCTTCAAGATGGAGGACAACTGCGGCCGCTGGATGTTCCCGGCCATCCAGGCCGCCCCGTCCTTCTCGGTCGCCTTCCCGCACATCTTTGACGTGAAGAAGGGCAACGTCTTCTGCCTCATCCCACAGGCCATCGACCAGGACCCGTACTTCCGCCTCACCCGCGACATCGCGCCGCGCCTCGGCTACCTCAAGCCGGCGCTCATCCACTCAAAGTTCTTTCCTGGTCTGAGTGGGTCGAAGGGAAAGATGAGCTCCTCCACCGGCGCAGCCGTCTTCTTGACCGACACGCCAAAGATTATCAAGGACAAGATCAACAAGCACGCCTTCAGCGGTGGTGGTGCAGACAAGAAGGAGCAACTCCTACTCGGCGGCAACACGAACGTCGACGTGCCCATGCAGTGGCTGCGCTTCTTCCTTGAGGACGACGAGGAGCTGGAGCGCCTGCAGAAGGATTACATGCTGGGCCGAGTCATGACCGGCGACGTCAAGAAGCGGCTCATTCAGATTCTCACGGACATCATCACGAAGCACCAGGAGGCGCGTAAGAAGGTGACGGACGCCGACGCGGCGCTATTCACGGAGATCCGACCGATGGGCCCCGTCAAGGAAGCCGCAGAATCAAAGCAGTGAGGAGAACGGCGGCACCACTGCGCGTTGCTCCCGTGTAAGTGCGAGTGTGTGTGGGCGTATGTTTTGCTTTGTGTGACTTGCTGACCTGTGCGCGAGTCTCTGGTTCCTATCTGGATCTACACGTGTGTCTGTCTGTGTGTGTGTGTGTATGTGTGTGTGTGTGTGTGTGTGTGAGTGTGTCTGCTGTGTGAGCATGGTGGGGATGGTGTAGTGGGGTGGGCAACGCTGCGTGCTTGTCCTCGTGGAGCAAGGGTTGCGTGTCGCGGTTATGTGTCGGCGGGTGTTGTGTGCGGTGCACCCCTCAAGCCCCACCTGTACACTCAGCTGCGATCTTTAAACCGGTCTGCACACATGCCCACCCCCACCCCCTCACATTACACAGACCACCGCGTACTTATGCTAAGTCGAAGATGGCCCCAACGTGAGCGCCTTCAACCAGGGCACGTCGCCTCCAGCTACTTGCACGAGGACACCCAACTCGGTGCGCAGTGCGGACCGGCTGGGACAGCGGGTGCTGGACGCCTCGCCTTCCCTCCCCCCGCTTTGACGGGCTGCCCAAATGGCAACCCTGCGCATAGTGGCGATACCTCGGTACTTGCTCGGCGCCATGCCACACCTGGCAAGACGAAGGAGCAAACACAGGCGGCGGTACTGAACGGATCTTGGCGTCACGCACCCCGCCTTTTCGTAGCCTCCCTTTGACTTCTACGTCTTGCAAAGCGAGGATGGCCGGGCAGAGAGAGGGTGGAGGCGGCATGCGTGCCGTCCCACGCTCGGCATACTCGGGCTGCTCAGGTGAGCGAGTTCCGCAGAGCCGGCATAATGCCCCCCCCCTCCCCCTCCCCCTCCCCCTCCTTTGATGTCCGCAACCGCTTTGCGCGCTACAACTTCTACGCACCCTCTCTTTCCCACCGCCTCGTCTAATCCCCTCTCTTCGTCTTGTCTATCGTGCATGCTCCCTCGCTCCTGGGGCTGCACCGATGCGTCCGACGCATCACCGGAAGAGTTCAGCAAACTGCGGCGTGACACAGCTCTTGCTCTCACCTCCTCTCCTTGAAGGCGGCGGAGTCTGCCGCAGACACGCAAGGCGTTGCGCACCCCTCTTGGACATCAGCGCCGCTCACAAACACTCTTTTTTTTCTTCGGTCCCCCTCCCCTCCCTCCCTCCCGCTCCTCTTGGCGTCTGCGGTGATGCAGCAGGCAGGGGCGTGGCAGCGACTGTTGCGCCACGTGCGCCCTCTCGTGGCGACACCGTTTTTGCTCGAGGTTGGCGTAGGCCGACGCAACACTGCACCACCGCTGCCGTGCACGCGCGGCGGGAGTCTGTCGCCGCAGGCACCGCCCCTCCCCATCTTCTCTGCCAACGTTGACGACATGTCCGGCTTCGAGCTAGATTTTGTATTCCGCTCGCTGAGCTGCGCCACTGACGGTCGGTCGGCAACGTCCGAAGGCGTTCACGCTGAATTGCTTGGAGGCACGATGTCACGCAACGCAGTACTTGATGAGCCGTCACACGGGGGTGGTGACGCGGAGCGTGTGTGGCGCCACGTGTGCGACCTCATCGTGATGCCGGACGGCTGCGTGGCGTTTGGGTGGGTTCACAACCACGCGCTGGACTTGCGCTGGAGACATCACGTCCTGGGCTACGTTGCGGACATTTTTGAGCGGTTACCGGGCCGTTTGTGGAAAGTTCCCAAGGGCCGCTCTGAGAGGAGGATGCGCCAGGCTGTGCGGATGAAATGGCGCCACTTACCAGTGATGCAGTGGGCCTCGAGGGTCAGCGAAGCAGACGTCAGACAGGCCATGTCAATCGTGCGTGAGGCGGTTGTATGCCCTGAAGGGACGAGCTACGAGCTCGAAGACGAAGTGTCCGCATGTGTCGCCGCGGATGGCTGCGCCGTCTCCTCGTCGACGACGCGCAGGCTGCTTCACCTCGTGGAGCAGCGAAAACGAGCCCTTCCGACTGGGACGGCGATCGCGCTGATGCGGATGTTGGTATGCGCGCACGCTGCGCACGCTAACGCCACCGATGATGGGCTGGGTGCCGCATTGGTGGCAACAGCTGTGCGGGTGTGCGCCTTATCGCACGACTCCGGTTGTCACCGCCTCCTTACATGGGCGGCGGCGCTCATCGGAGCAGACGCGGAGGGCGCCTCCACCGTCACAGAGGCTGCCGCGGAGGCGCTGACGCTGACGCTGCACGACCTTGTCTTTGTACCCGGGGCGAGACGCGATGCGCAGCTGCGTGACCGTGCCGAACGTTACCTGCGGCCGCTGTGCGACGCTCTTTTCTCGGAGGAGGCGCTGCTGCTTGACAGCTTCTCGGTCTTTCGGTCGAAAGCCGTGCTTGAGGTGCAGCTTGCCGCCGCCGGGGAGTCACTGAACGCCGCCAGCGCTGCGGACTCGGCCGACGCCGCGATGGCCAGCCGCGTCCTCGGTCAAGCTGCTCCTGCCCCCTCTGTGCCCTCGCTGGAGGCACTTTGGCGAGCAGCGGACAGCACGGCGGCACCGCCGCTTCCGTGGGTGCCCGGCGTTGGCATAGACGTCAAGGGCTGCTGGTGTGCGCTCTTGACGCACACGACGTTGCTGGCGACCCAAACGCGTAAACGCCCCCGTCAGCGGCGTGCCGTCGCGCAGCAGAGTGCAGCGGAGGCGGCGCACCACGCGCTTCGCGTCAGCCTCGCACGCCGCTGCCTCCACACCCCTGACGAAGCCACGGTGGCGACGCACTACTCCCTTCTTACACACCTCTTCTCCGCCGCCGCTGCGCCTGTGCGGTCCCTCGTGCTCGTGCACCTCGGCAGCCATCCTGCATCGCTGTCTGCCTTGCCTGCCGACGACCTCGCCGCATACCGCACTGTCATGGGGCTGCTACTTCTCTTTCCGGCGCTGCCGCTGCGTGCGCTCTGTGGTGGCTCCGTGGCGGAGGCGTGCGTGACGTTTGCCAGCGGTAAAGTGGTACAGCTGCCATGCCACACAGGCGCTGACGAAGACGCCGGGGACGACGCTGTGACGATCGCGATTCCCAAGCAGGATGCGGCGCGACTCGCTGAGCGTCTGCAGGGCCACGAACGTGCCATGCTCTGCGTCGTGCAAATGATGGGCAGCACCCGGGCCGCGTTCCTTGTCGATGAGCTGCCCATGCGCCTGCACACACTTCTGGACAGCAGTTGAACCGCAACATTTCTTTCACATTTCCTTTCCCTCCTCCACCTCCTCCAGAAGCATCGTGCGTCGTGGTAAGGCTACGGAGGAGCGGAGCCGCATAATCCTCATCGCCGCCTCGCGGCTTGTCACATTCCGCAGCACAGAGTAAAGCACAACAGGAGAGTGTGTTACGGGGGCAGTCCGCCTCCAGGCTCTGCCTGCATGCACGGTGCCTTTGCACAGCTGCACACCGACCGTCTCGGGTAGTAGGATGGCGAGGGGTACGCGACGGACGGCCCTCGCGCTGTCCTCTAAGACTCCCCAGTGCACACGCTTTATCGACGCACATCCGTCCGCCGCGTCTTGCATCACCAACGTGCTCCACTTCTCACCTACCCTCCCTCTCCATCGTCTTCTACCCGCCACGTCGTGCGTGCGCAACCACGACGCCCGCTCGGCACCCCTGTTGCCGCTCTCCATTCCCCTCCCCCCTCCGCCACCCGCCCACCCGCTCCTCCTCGGTCGACCACGAACACAGAGAATCGGTGAGCGACCTCACACAACACGCGCCACTCCTTTTTCGCGAGCGTTTTGCCCCGCATCTGGGCCCCTCTTGTTCTCCTCCTGCTGTTGTTGTTGTTTCTTCCCATTTGGCTCGTCGTTCACAGACACCTGCTCTCTTTCCCGATGCAGCGGCGCCTTTTTGGCCGAGTCGTGCGCGTCGCAGCACCTGTTTTGCGGCGCCCCGCCCCAGCCGCGGCTAGGCCACTCGTGTGGTGCACCGCGCACCGCTTTCAGACAACCGCGTCCCCACCGCCGGGGGAGGCGGAGACGCTGACCAGGGCGGCAGAGCTGCTGGAGGAAGGTCGCGAGTCGTCTGTACCGTCGGTCGAGGTGCGCGGCGCGGATGGGGAGGGGGTGGACGAGGAGGAGTTCGATGAGCTGGAGGCGGCGTCGCAGGAGCTTCATGATCTGTGCTACGCCATGATTGGCCACCTCCGTCGCGCGGACCCGGAGGCGAACAAGGCCCTCTTCGAGCGTCGCGTGAAACGGGCCTTTCGCGAGCCAAAACCGGAGCAGTACCGCCGCCTCCTGCACGAGCACGGCGACCGCAGCCTGCACCGCCGCAACAACTACCGCTCGCGCAAGGACTTTGCTGAGGCACACAACCTGTACATGCAGTGGGGTGACAAAGTGCTGCTGCTTCTGACTGCGCCGGTGATGGAGCGCCTCGTGACGAGCGCTGGGAAGGGCTACCGCGATCAGCGCCACGACGGCGTGCACCTCTACCGCCACCCGCTGGAGCGGGCAAGCTGGCGCTCCTTTCCGCACCGCTGGTTCAAACACGCGCCGTTCGAGGTGCAGCAGCTGCGCGCCGACATCCCCGAGTCGGCTGTGCTGAACACGCGCTTCTACCGCGATCACGCGACGTTGCGGTACCTCTTCACGCTGATGGAGCCGCAGCACCCCTTCCGAGCGTCCCTGGAGAAGCGCATGTCAGAGCTGACGAAGGGCTACGACCCGGTGCACCGTGCTCCGTAGCGAAGTGGCGCTTCTGAATGCCACCGTGGCGCGAGGGACGTTGTGTGATGCAGGATTTGGCGCATGCCCTTCATCCAGAGGAGGAACAGGAGGGACGAAGCCACTTTCTCCTTCTCCAGGAGCCTTTTCGGTGCAGCGTGGCGGCTTATCCAGCCATTCACTCACACAAACACACACACACAAACAAGATGGGACAATAACAACGAAAAGAGAGGTACCACCGCGGCCCGTCTGGTGCTGAGCACTTGCCGAGGTTGCGCGTTATTCTGCGCTCACCAATCCTCCATCCATTTCTCAGTGCTGCACTGGGCTTGTGCTGCCGACCAGGCTTCCCTGAATGCAGTGAGTAGGCGTGCGACAGGGTGCGCTTGAGATGATCAAACCGGCCGCATGAAGAGGATCACGTACCGCGTCCCCGCAGCCACCCTCTCTACCTTCGCGTCGGGGCCGTGAGACCAACGAATGCATGTTGCTCTCGGTCACCTGCGGTACCGAAACACAACGCCTCACCGTGCTGCCCGCCACGGTTTAATTTACCATACGCATCCCCCCCTCCCCCCTTCCCACCTCCGGTGCCGGCCACAACACGGTCCTGCCACGACTGCTATCCCCCCACCCCTCCCCTCTCTCTCCATTGTCACCGCGCACAGCAACGCGCGAGGTCGCAGCGAGTCGGTCTCGCCCTTTGCCTGTCGCACCTTCCCGCCTCCGCGCATCGAGGCGGCAGTTCTGAACATCACCTCTTACCCCCCCCTCCCCCCCCACCGACACCCTTATCCACTTCACGTCTCGTCAAGGCGATGCAGCGGTTCTGCCGCGGCGCGCTCAGCACCTCGGCGGGTGTTGCGCGGCGGTGGCGCACCGGTGGCGGCCCTGGCGACCGGCGCGTACGGACGGACTGGTATCGCTGCTACCCGGCGCTCATGGAGGAGAAGGACCGGGACATGTACCACTGCTATTACCCGTACCTCTTCGACCACGGCGACAAGATGAGCCTGTACCCTCGAATCCCGGCAAACCCGCGGGAGTGGCAGGTGGAACAGCTGCAGACCACCTACGACGCCATTCGCGAGGACAAGTACGACGCCTTCGTCCGCCTGCGCGAGAAGTTCCCGGAGCTGTACCAGGACACCCGCGCCTGGGACAACCCACCGCCGTTTGGCGATTTCAACATGTTTTACAGCGTCCGCTTTGGCATGATCGGCGTCAAGGCCTTCACCTGCAAGGACTACGATGACCTGGGCAACCAGCTTGACTGCACGGCTTTCTGGTTCCCGGACAACCAGGTCGTCAAGCACGCAACGCGCAACGGCGAGGTTGGCACGGATAAGGTGTATGTAGGGGCCATGAATGTGCCGGTGGAGTTTCACAAGCCCCACGTCAGCGCCGTCTACAAGGCAGCGGGGGTTCCGGTGAAGCACGTGTCCGCTGGGTTTCCGGTTACCCCGGACGCGTACGCGCCAGTTGGCACAAAGCTGGACGTGCGGCACTTCAAGCCGGGCCAGGAGGTGACCATCACGTTCCAGAACACGGACTACGGCTTCCAGGGCGTCATGTTCCGCCACGGGTTCGACGGCGGGTACGTGTGGCTCGGCGACTCCAAGTGGCAACGCCGGCCGGGCTGCATGGGGGCGGAGGGGCAGAAGCGCATTTACCCCGGCCACCGCATGGCTGGGCAGACGGGTGCCTCGGCGGAGACGTACCAGGGCGTGCCCATTTGGCGCATCGACTACAAGAACTCCCTCATCTACCTCCCCACCCTCCTCGACGCCGACGTCGGCACGTACGTCAAGTTCAGCGACACGATCAACACAAAGGGGTACACGCTGTGGAACGAGCACCGAGGCATGCCGGCCTTCCCCACCTTCGTGCCGAGCGAGGAGGAAGACCTCAGCAAGCTGGCCACCGACGAGTGCCAGCTCACCGCACCACCTCTGTACACGTACTTCCGCGATGAGTTCGCGTCCCCCCAGCTCGTGAGCCAGGCCGACGTCGAAGACGCGAAGAGCGCCAAGCCGGCCGCGGCCGCCGCCAAGAAGAAGGTGTACGATCTCAAGAAGTACACGGACGCACGCAAGAAGTACCGGCAGAACTTGCGCAAGGCACGAAAGTACAAGCTCATGGGCGTTCGCACACGTGCGCATGAGAAGCAGGAGGAGGCACGCCGGGCCAAGATCCTCAAGTACAAGCGCGTCAAGACGTAAACGGGAACCCTCGCGGGAACGGCGGGACGGCGGCGCTTGGTGTGCGACGTGGGAAAGGCACTGGCGACTCTACGCCGAGCGCGCCTGCACCTACGCTTCCCCATGAGTGTGCGCGGTTGTGGATTCTCATTTTGTATGCGGCGCACCTGGGGGAAGTGCGTGCGTACGTCACAGTGTCAAGTTCGGTGCGCGTTGTTGATCTTCTTTAAAACAGCAACAAATGGGAAATCGAATCAAGCACGGTGCGTGAAGATGACACTCCGCCGCGCCTCGCCCGGCTTAGGTCCAGATTCCTTCCGGGCAAAGGGTGTGGGGGAGGGGGAGTGGGGGGGGGGGGGGAGAACATCAGCGCTCATACTCAACATCCACGCTTAGGAAGGAGTGGAAAAAAAAACGGGGAGATAAGCTGCATCGGTGACGGTTGTGTGAACAAGGTGGAGGCGGCAAGGCGAGCAATGCCCCTCTGCCCAGAAGCCTCGCTTCTGTCTTCTCCGCGGCATCTGCGCAGTTGTTGGTGGGCCAGTCTCCCTCTCTCCTCCTCCTTCGCCTCCCCTCTCTGCTTCCATCCTACAACGCGTACACTTTTTGCGACGACGACACGGGAGCAGAGTGGCCCAGGCATCTCCCCCCTCCCGTGCGTCGCACTTCCCAACCACCACCACCCTCATCCCTGCGTCTCTCTCTCTCTTTGCCAGCCCTGACTTCTTCCACGCGTCTTGGCTGACCAAGCAAGCCCACGCTGTGCGCGTCCACGTCGCTCTTTACTCAGGCCTCGCGTCCAGCGCGCGTAGTCCACGCACTCGTTACCCGTCCTTTTTTTTCTTTTTGACGGTGAGGCTTTGCGTTGGTGGTTGCACAACAAGCGCGCCTCCACCTCCTGCCGTTCTCCCCTCCAATACCAAGACACTCCCACATAGAGCGAACGAGTCCTTTGGCCTTCTTCTCCACTCCTCTTCCCCTCCCCTCCGTCTTCCTCGACAAGAGTCAAGGCGAACCACTTCTACGCTCCCCCGCCACTTCCATTGCTGATGCAGTCGAGCGGCAGCTACACGGTGTCCGCCGCGCGGCTCGGCTCCGTGCTGGGGCAGTGGCGCTCTGCGGCTGCTGCCGGTGAGGCAGCGGCACAGCAGTGCACCGCCTGGGCCTGCGTGTTTGGTGAGCGCAGCATCAACACGCCGGAGAACCAGCGCGGGCAGGCGCTCCTGCAGTACCTGCTGGACGCCAAGACGCCGGTCTGCAATGTCGGTGCCGTAATCACAAAACAGGTCACCCTTGTCGTTCACGCCACAGACGTCAGCGTGGCGGGCCCGCCGGCGAAGGTGGAGGGGGGCCACGCGGTGGAGGTGGTGGCCGGTGTGGTTGCAGCGCAGGCGCGACTGGCCGCCCTGCTGTCTGGCAAGACAGTGGGGGCACCGGTGAACGAGTTCGCGATCCAGGAGGGCGCGTTTGCGGCGACGTTTGTGGAAGCGGTGCGAGCTGTGGTTCCCGCCGAGGCCCTCGTCGCCGCCGCCCCGGCCCTTGGCGAGCTGCTCTTTGTCAAGGACGACGCGGCGCTCGGCTGTGTGGAGAAGGCCGCTGGTCTGTGCTGCGCTGTTTTCCGCCGCTACGCGCGCGACTGCATCGCCAGCGAGATCTCAAAGAAGGACCCCAAGACTCTGTACGACGTGCGGCAGATGCTGTACGGCAAGCTCGAGCACCCCAACACGATCCAGGGCCTGGAGTCGCTCGCCGCGGACGACTTTGCGCTCGTCACCGGGCTGCCACCGTGCCTCTTCCACAAAGGCACCTACACGTCCCAGCTCAACGTTGACGAGGACACGATCAAAGCCGCGTGCAATGCCCCTATTCACGGTGACGTCGTCGTCGTGCGCTTCGGCGTCAAAAACGCCGGCTACACCGCCTTCTTTGGCCGTACTCTCCTCGTCGAAGCCGCAGCGCCGCAGAACGCGAAGACGGCGTACCAGCTCGCCTACGACGTCAGCGCAAAGCTCATGGACTGCCTCGTCCCTGGCGCTCGCCTCAGCGCCGTCTACGCAGAGGTCATGCGGTATGCGCAGGAGCAAAACGCCGACCTCGCCGCCCACCTCGCCAAGAACTTCGGCTTCTCCACCGGTCTGCTCGTGCTTGAGGCGCGCGGCACGATCTCGGAGAAGGGCACGGCGGTCGTGGCTGATGGCATGAGCTTCGTCACCCGTGTCGTGCTGGAGTCCGTGCCGTGCGTCGACGCGGACGGTACGTTCGACGTGGAGCTGACCGACACAATCATCCTGCGCGGCGGTGTGGCGGAGCTGAAGACGAAAGTGGCCCGCAAGCTGGCGGAGGTGCTTTATGAGGACCTCGGCGACGACGCAGCGGCCGCCGACGATGCCGCGGCTCACCGTGACTTGAGCAAAATCACGCGTCAGGGTCAGTCGGAAACCGTCGTGCTCTCACGCGAGGCGCAGCGAGAGCACGACCTGCGACAGCTGCTAACTGAGCTGCACGCCGAGTTCCTCGCTGCTGGCGGCAAGAAGGGGACACAAACGTCCACGGAGGAGTTCCGCGCTTTCGACGTCGGCCGCCTCTCCTTTGGCGAGCTGCAGCCGTACAAGCCGGAGGACCGCGTGCCGCCGCCAGAGTGCCAGCGCGGTATTGCTGTGCAGACGGACAAGAAGGTGGCGTGGCTTCCCGTCTGCGGACGGCCCGTGCCGTTTCACGTTTCGACCATTAACAAGGTGGATGTGAAAGCTGAAGGTGACAAGTACACGATGACTGTGACCTTCCACAGCATGCAGGAGGCGAATGTTGGCTACAAGCTGAACCGCACCAAGGTGTTCGTCAAGGAGCTGACGTACGCCAGCGTGCGGGACGTCTTCACCGACGCGCAGATCGCCATCCAGGGCGTGCAGCAGCGCATCAAGAACGACGACGATGCGCGTAAGCGTGCCCTCACCTCGGCCTCCGGGGGGCGGCTGGCGGTGACTCCAAACCCGTTGCGCCTTCCGACGGTCAAGATCCGTCCGCCCATTACGATTACGAACCGTCAGAACAAGGGCTGTGTTGGCAACCTGGAGCTGCACGCGAACGGGCTGCGCTTTTCCTTTCTCGGTGGGTCACCCGTCGACATGCTGTTCGACAACATCAAGCACGTCATATTCCAGCCGGCCGTGCAGAGCATCTATGTCATCTACCACATCACGCTAAAGAAGCCGATCGAGATCAACCGGAAGACTGTCTCGGAGATCCAGTTCGTGGCCGAGGTGATGGAGAGCAGCGAGCTGGCCAGCGGTGCACGGCGCTCGTACGAGGAAGAGGTGCAGGCAGAGGAGCGTGACGAGGCGCGCATCCGGCAGACCAACAAGCAGTTCATCACCTTTGCACATGCCGTGGAGGAGCGGAGCAAGATCAAGACGCAGCTGCCCACCAACCAGTTCTCCTTCGACGGCGTGCACGCCCGCTCGATGACAACCTTCAAGGGCAACCGCGAGGTGCTCTGGGCCCTCATCGACACACCAGCCTTCACGCAAAGCGTGGAGGAGATCGAGGTTGTCTCCTTCGAGCGTGTCATCCCTGGCACAGCAACGTTCGACATGTCGCTCATCTTCAAGGACTACAACCGCCAAGTCGTTACGATTAGCAGCATTCCGCGAAGCTCACTGGAGCACGTCAAGGACTGGTGCCTCAGCGCACGGCTCTACTACATGGAGACGACCGTGAACCCAAACTGGCGCGTTACGATGAAAGACATCCGGGGCGACTCCAACTGGGACCCGTGGCTGCGCGGCGACGGCTGGTCGGTGCTCAACAACGAGACAAACGACGAGGAGGACGAGGAGGGCGACGGTGAGGACTCCGACTCGGACTCCACTTACTACGAGGACGAGGATGAGGAGTCCTCCGACTCAGACGACTCCTCGTGGCTCGAGGACGAAGAGAGCGACGTCGACTCCGACAGCGACGACAGCGACGACAGCGACGAGTCGAGCGCCGCCAGCTGGGATGAGCTCGAGCGCCGCGCTGCCGCCAAGGACCGGCAGAGCCGTTTCAGCGACGACGACAGCGACCGCCCACGCAAGCGACAGCGTACTGCCGCCGCAGCGCCACAGACCGCGCCGGCACCCCCCGCCGCGCGACCGCCCAAGGTGCCGGTGAACGTACCAGGCCGCAGCGGTGCGGTGCCCCCTGCGCGCCGCTTCTAGGTGTGGCGTGGCGATGCACCATGGTTCCTCCGCGGACGGCCTTGCGTGGGCGTGAAGTAGCAACGGTCGGCTGCTGCGGTACAGGCGTTGTTGCCGTGCAGACACAAGTTCGTAGTCGTGTGTTGAGTGCATAGATAAGTGATGTGCGTGACAGATCATCTAACGGCTGCGGCAATATGTTCGGTGTCTCCGGGTGCATTGCCGCGTGTGCTATACGCGCGACAATGCATCCGCCACGAGAGAGAGAGCGAAAAGAGTTGGCCTGCATCGAGTGCTAATGGCGGAGAAGGCACACAAGAAAAAGTGAATCGGCAAGAGGGTGTAAGCCTCCCTCAGCCGCGTTGCGCACATGCCGGCAGCCGCGCCGCGCGTTACAGAGGCTGGCATCGTCGTGAAAGCGGGCGCCGCCTTCCTTCTTCCCTGTTGCCCTTCTAGGAAGCTGGGCAGCAACACGCGTGGACGTATGCGGGGACGCTAGTGTCCGGCGTGCAGCTGCACCACCCCAGAGTATCCTGTATTGTGATGGCGTGTATTGGAGTACGGGTGCTCTTACATGGCCGCGCAGTCTTTGCACGCCTCCGTCTCACAATGTCATCTCTCCTTCTATCCTAATCTTCTCCCGCTTCTTCCGTCTCTTTGCCTCTCGCCGTGCACTGCTCGTATCCCCCTCCCCTCATCCCGTTGTGGAGCAGAGGCACCGGCACCAACACAGCACACGCTAGCGCGTCCCTCTCTGTCATGGAAAACGCGTGCATCGTGCGTCGCTAAGCCCCACTATCATTTGTACGCACGCGGCCACACGGAACACCAACCATCCGCAGTGTGCCGCCACGTGACGTGCAAGCCGATACGAAGCAACCGCTTACGAGAGCGTTTTCCGCCCCTGTAGACCCCCTCCTTCCCTTCCATCCCCGAGTGCAGCAGGGCACAGGCTCACGACGCAGGGACGCGGTGGCACACATCAGCGTGTCGATTATCCATCGACCCCACCGCGTCCTTACCCTCCGAACCGTAGTTCCCTCCTCCACCCCCCCCCTCCAACGCACTGCGCTGCCTGCATCCTCAGGCCACACAATCGTATGTTTCTTGTTTTTTTTTTAGCGCATTCCTTCACTTCTGTAACCAACGACAGGAGTCCGCTCCCCTCCCCCTCCCCCTGCTCCAACACCCGTCTGTCACGAGACACCACACAACTTACGATCCTCTCGCGTTCTCTTTACTGCTTGCCGAGCACCACCAGGGCTCCGCGAACCACCTGTACCGCGCCTTGTAACATGCACATCAAGAACTTCTCAGAGAAAGGACACATTAGCGTCACGGCGAACGAGGCATCCTGCATCTTGGCGTGCCTCTCCGGCGATGCCCTGACGCAGACGGGAAGTCTCGCTGCCTGTGACGGGAGCCACGCCGTTTCTGCGCTGTCGACGAGAGCACACACGTGTGCGTCTGGCGTTGCATCGCGGTGTGCACACCATTGATCCGTGCTGCTGCACGTGAACCTCTCACGCAGCACACCCCGGTACGCTCGACGCGGCGACGCTGAGTACAGTATCGCCACGGCGGTCACGCTGTCGGCATGAATGGCTCGCACAAGGTCATACTCCCGTCTCTATCCAGGGTGCCGCAGCAGCACGAGTGATGCTTACCGCGCCACACCCGATGCCATGAAGTGGTCGGAGGCCGCCGTGCCAGAGCGGCTGGAGGAGACTGCCGTTTCCCAGCACGGCACTTCTCTCCCTGGGTTATGTGTGCTCCCTCGCTGGCTAGGCCGGAGACACTCTCCGCGTGGTTAGCGTACCTCCGCCATAGGGCGCGTCAGTGCAGCAACTACCGCACCTCACCCCCCTCTCCCTTGACTTGGATGCCAGGCGACACACTCAACACGGCGGGGTGTGCCCGTGCGGCGAGACTACGAAGCAACTCCGCCACCGGTTTGCCGACGGAACGCCTGCAAGGGTTGAGCCGGTGGGAGTCGCTCCCTCACGTCAACCTGCGCGGTTGCCGCCCGCTGTGAAGCGAAGCCCCGTTGGCGGTGGCACCGCTGACGTCTCGGAACCGCGGGTGAGTGGTCGGGCTTCCGCCGCCGCCGCGCGCGTCGACTTCTGTTTTACTCGGCTGCGTGGTTGCCGTCTTTGGTGTTCACCGGACATAAGATACATACCTGCACCACTGAACGGTGTCATGACCTTTCGTAGTGATCATGCCCAGCGTCGTTGTTCACACACCAGTGCTTGAGGTGGCGTGTCTCGCTGACGGATCAGCGTTGTCGTGCGGCGTTTTCTTGTGCTTTGATGGGAATCAGTCTTGCTTCCTCTTTCTTGGCGAGCCGTGTGCTGGGCGAGATGGCACTGCCGCAGCCCGGCTGCCACCTGACGCAGAAGTGCGAGCACGCATCGGAGACGGTGTGCAGCGGAACCACTGTGCCACGCCGATGTGGTTTCCTCGCGCAGCTGCACGGCTATGTTCCTCCGCACCACCACGTTGCTCTCTCGGTATGTTGGGACGACCGCACTATGACCGAGCGCTGAGTGTGTGTCTGTGTGTGTGTGCCGCGACTGCGTTTTGTGGCGGCACGTCTGTGATTGTCTTGCCTGGCTCAACGTCTTGTGTTCCTTCACAACTGCCTTGGTGTGACGATCATTGATCAACCACAGCCTCACGCCTATTCCTTGCTCCTCTGTGCGCCACCTCAAAAAGCGCACCGTTTGGTAGAAGCTTGTCAAAAAGCTGGGGACCGGCCAGCGCCCGCCACCGTTCCTTCCTATCCGACACCGTGGTGGCTGTTGTTGTGCGTTCCATGGCCCCGCGCACCGATGGTGAGCTCTCAAGGAAATCGTACAAGTTGGAGAACTCACACATGGCATGACCCCACTGGGGACAATCGCGTGCCTCACTTGACGACTTCTGCCCCAGGGCAATCACGCTAGCGTGCGTATGAAGCACGCAAAGGGGCTTTGTGGTTTCCCCATCTTCAACTTCCTCACCTACTTTGCCCCCCCCCCCCCCCCCCCTTCCCCCACTTTCCCACTAGCTGCACCTTCTCAAAGCAGTATGCCACGTGCTTGCTCCTCACCCCACCCGACGCGCCAGCAAACCACCGCTCAACGCAGGTGACAACGAGTCCCGCCCACGCGTACCTTGCTGCTTTCTTCTAGGTCTAACGAGCTCGGTCAAGGGCAAACTGGTGAGTCGAAGCCTCGATGGTTTCGTGTGTCGCCTGCAGCTCCTACTTTATTCCTGGCGGACTGCTCAGGCGTTACTTTCCAGTCTGCACGCGACCGGGCCTCACCTGTTCCACTTTGGTTGTGAGAGCACAGCCTTTGGTGCTGGCCGTTGTTCTCCACGGGTGCTCCCCCGTTTTCTCTCCTCAGTGGTGTGCACGGGTTGCTTTGAAGCCGTGGCGTTGCTTCCATCGTTTCCTCATCTCATCGCTGTCGTCTCCCTCTGCTCACAGGTTGTGCAGGGGAGCGGCTTCCTCTTTCGCTCACGCAGCGCGAGCCGCCTTCCCCCGCCCCCAGTGTTCCTTCCGTTTGCTTCTGCGCTCACTGTCTGTGTCCTGCAGTCTCCGTGCTATCTTGGCATTACTTGTGTAGCACCCACTGCCCGACGCAGCAGGCTGGTGGCGCTGGCAGGTGGGACTGACAGAGGTCGGCTTTTTCCGCCATTTCTGCGACCGCGCGTGTTGAGACCGGGCTGTGTCGTCGACTGGCGCGCACGGTACCTGAACCGCGAGCTGTGCCTGCTGGAGTTTGGACATCAAAGACACTGGGTGGCTGGTTTACACGCCTGACCCGGTTAGTGAATGGAACTGGTGTCCGGCTCGTCGGGAGGCGGGGGGTGTGTGCTAGGCGCTAGACGATGCCCGCCCAACAAGAGACTCACGCTCCGTGCTTGCGCCGTCCACCATGCGCGGGGGAAGGGGGACACACAGATATACAAAAGGGGTACCGTCCGTCAGCTGATGACGGCGCTGAGCAGATGCTCTATTCCTGTACCGTTTCCCATTTCTTTTTTCTTATCCATTTGTTCCGTGTGTGCTCTTCCACCGGCTCAGCCGGCTGTAATGTCCGTTTCCACCCCCACCCTCCTCACACCGCGAGGGCAGCGGGGGTCGCGACTCGAATAAAACCCTAACAAGAAAGAAACGAACACGTCTGCCCTGCTCTGCAGCCACAACAGCGGCCTCGACGGCTCCGGTTTTTCTGGCTGTGTGAGAGAGGGCTGTGACGGGCTCATCGCCGCCACGCCGACTCCTGCTGGAATGGAACACACTGCGCTTGCCTCATGCATGCTGTACTCTCTCTGGCACCCCCCTCCCCTTCCCCATCTCTCCCATTCCACCACACCCACACCCATACGTCACGGCCAGAATAAACGCTCAAAGGTAGACTATTTATTTCCGTTCTTTGACCGGCTCATCTCTCTGTGTGTTTTGATTTCGGCTCTCGTAGACTCTTCTTCTTTCCTCGTTCTGCCTAGTTTCCAGCAGGCTGAGCTGCAGACGCAGGGCCTCCCTCTCCCACCCCTTCACACCTGCCCGCTGTGTCTCCCCTCTGTTGTGTGTGTGTGTGTGTGTGCAATCCGCGAGGGTGCACGTGTTTGACGCACACACAGTTCTTTCCTTCTGTATGATCTTCTGTGGCGTTGTGGCGGCTTCAACGTGAACTTCATTTTCCGCTCTCTTTGCTTTAACTTCGTTTTGTGTTTTGGCTCTGCGGCTGCTTCTCCCGCCTCAAGATGCCGCTGCCACGCCTGCTGCTGCCGCTGTGCGGGCTGCTGCTCGCCTTGGCCGTCACGGCTGCAACCGCAGGGGCACCGCTGTACAGCGAGGGTCAAGTGACGATTAGCAGCTCGTTTTTCTATGGCACCAAGATTCGGGATGAGCAGGTCGAGACGTGTAAGTCGACGGGTGGGTCGCTGGTGCCGATGGTGACGGAGGCGGTGTACAACCTCGTGGCGGACCAGATGATGGGCTCGCAGGTCCCCAGCTCCTTCGGTTACATGGGCGCCTCCACGATGCCGTCAACGTCGCTGTGCACAACGACGCAGGCGTCGCTCGACTGCGTCTGGCACTGGGACGCGGGGCGGTACGAGGGCTCAGAGAACGTTATCGCCTTCTACAGGGGCAACCGGGACCCCGCTACTTTGATTGGCGCCGGCATGGTAGACAAAACGGATGTAAACCATTGGGCTGGAGACACAACGAAAGGGATCTGCCCCTGCTATAAGATGCAGCGCTACGGCGGGACCCTGTACCAAAACGGTCAAGAGCCCTACTGGATCGACTCCAGCAGCACCGCCTACAGCTACACGACTTGGCCCAGTAATTGGGTGGCCACTGTTTGCGCCTTTGATGTGACCATGACAACAACGACAACGACGACCACCACGACGACAACAACGACACAATCACCGACAACAACGACGACGACAACAGCGGCACCTACAACGACGACCACCGCTGAGCCGTCAGAGGAGACCAGCGGGGTGAACGTGCCCTTGGTTGTTGGGCTTTCTGTCACGGGTGGCATCTTTATGATTGTCATCATCGGGGTCGTCGTGAGCCTGGTGTGCTGCGGTGGGCTTCCTTGCTTTGGTGGTGCGTCTGGAGCGAAGACTGGAGCGAAGACTGGAGCGGCTTCTTCATCGGCCGCCAGCTCTGGGTTGTGGCTGGGAAACACGTCACGGAGCAGCTCGTTTAAGTCGCGCAGCAGTGACACAGACTCTCTCGGCAGTCGCTCCTTCCCACCGCGGGTTCCCGAGTAAGAAGGGCAGCAGCCGCTCTTTGGACTCTCGCGACAGTGACACAGACTCTCGCGACAGTCGTTCCCACCACCGCGGGTCGCGCAGCAGGCATGGTAGCAGCCGCTCTTTGGACTCTCGCCGCAGTGACACAGACTCTCGCGACAGTCGTTCCCACCACCGCGGGTCGCGCAGCAGGCATGGTAGCAGCCGCTCTTTGGACTCTCGCGACAGTGACACAGACTCTCGCGACAGTCGTTCCCACCACCGCGGGTCGCGCAGCAGGCATGGTAGCAGCCGCTCTTTGGACTCTCGCCGCAGTGACAGGGACTCTCGCGACAGTCGTTCCCACCACGATAGCACGCGCAGGAAGAGAAGCACGCGACGTTCCAGTTCAGCGTTCCTTGACGACGACGTGGCAGCGCGGAAGCCCGACGAGGAAATTTCGTCGACTCCGAACTCGCAGTCCATGGGGACGCCGCCGACTGCCAAGATGGCCGCCGCCATGCAGGATGGGGCCGGTGACCGTGACGATAATCACTACACCGCAGATGACGCCGATGCCGCAGCGGAGTGATGTGCACACAGCGAACACGTAGATTGTCTCGATGCACCGCCGCTCTTCCAGTGTGAACCTCGCCGGGCGGGGACACAATAAGAACGACACCCCGCCTCTCCCCTCCCTCTCCCACCACGCACAGATGGCGCGGTGCTGCGGTGCTGGGCGGCAGCTTTGAAGTCTCATCACCCTCCCCTCTGCGTGTGCACGCCGGACTCACTGCCGGCGTACCTGCGGGACACGAGCTGCCCACTGCCCGCCCAGTTCCACGTGCAGGCTCCTCGTGCGAATTGTCAGTTTGCGTGCATCAACCGAGACGAGGATGGTGCTGAGCCTCACGGCTCTCGCTTTTCCTGTTTTTTTTTGTCTGGGTCAATGAATGCTCCTTTTTTCTGAGAGCCCCCGGCTCAAACCCCGCTTGTGTTTCCGTGCGCACAGCTTCTCATCGCCACCCTGTTTTCGATTCTCTTCTCGACTTTCCTTTCCGTCTTTCCTTGGCTTTCTTCCTGTACCTCTCGTTTTGCCCCCCCCCCCCCCCCACCGCCGCTCTTCCCATCTACCCTCCCCCCTCCTCCTGCTTCTTCGTACGCTCTCCCGCTTTGGGAGTCTGCAGCAGGTTTTCGAATGCGGCTGTGTGCCGTTTTTCGCAGAACAGGAAGGAGCCGTCGTCGTCGTGTGATGAGGAGTGTTGTTGCGCACTCGCAGAGTTCATGTCCTATCGCAGCTCAGCGCAACGGCGCGTGCCGTGCTCTGCCCGAGAACTTGTGCCCTTTTAAACTCTTGCGCTCTTCGCTCATGGCCCTGTGCGTGTGCCGCAGCTCGCACGGCTTTCTTCTCCCTCATGTGTACAACGTGGAACGGAGCACGCGACCGCAGTTGGAGACGGCGGACTCCGTTTCACTTTTTTTTTCCTTTTACCACTTCCCCCCATTGTTTACCCCACAATCTGAGTAGGAGTGTTTCCGTTTTTGCTGCCTTCCATCTCATGTGCTTCTCACTCCTTCTGTCGAAACCCACACACAAGCAACACTATCTCGCATGTGGCAGGCTTCCTGCGCGTTGCACGACTCTCTGCGCGTTGTGCGGCGGCCCTGCCGCTCCCTTCCCTGTAACAGCGGCCGTATGCTCCGGCGTCGTCGCTGAAATGCCCGTCCCCACTCCCACGTCACTGCTGTCGATGCACGAGCGACGCACTTCCCGACCGTCTCGCAGACGCTGCCCATGCGGCACGGCACACCATTGCCACTGAGCCCTCCACCACCTGCTCCTCCCCCCCTCCGCTCTCGTGTTGTGCCCTCACACACCCGCGGCGGCGGCCCTCGTCGCCACCCCCGCAAGGCCCACCGGTCGGCACTCCATACCGCCTCTGTCCTTTCTTTGCACCGCACGCCGACACTCGCCGGCCCCTGCACACCCTTTGCACACCACCGGCCCTCGCCAGAACTCCCTGCACACGATGAGCTCTGTCCTGTGCACCGCGCGACATGCGCATGAGGAGCGCCTCAACAAAAGATCGCACTAACGTGACGACGGCCGAGGCACCGTGCTTCGCTGCATGCCTCTCCGGCGGTGCCCTGGCGCAGGTGTCACGCTTCGCTGCACGTGGAGCGAGCCTCGCCGTGCCTGCGCTGTCGAAGGAGGCACACACGTGGTTGCGCGGCGCTGCGGCAGGGTGTGCACTCCGGCGACTAGTGTTGCTGCCCATCGACCTCCCACGCAGCACACCCCCGGCACGCTCCACGCGGCGACACCGAGCAGAACCCCGCTATGCCGCTGACGCTGTCGGCATGGTGGCTCGCACAGGGTGCCCTCCCCGTCGCGTGTCCAGAGTGCCGCGGCGGCACGAGCGATGCGCAGCGCAGCACCCGATGCGGTGCGGAGGCGGAGGGCCGTCACGCTGCACCGGAGCGACGGAGCCGCTGCCAGCAGCGACCGGGAGAAGTCTCAATGTGCGGAGGCGCGGCAGTGCGAGTCACTAGACGCCGCCCACCGTGCGCGAGACACCCGCTTCGTATTTGCCCCGTCTGCCGTCTTTGGGAGATGGACGGGAGACAACAGCAGCGAACCGCTTCCGCCTCTGCTAGGTGGCAGCCGATCGTGTGTTCCTCGGAGTCCCTGCACAACGCACGCAGCCTATCGATATGCACGTGCTGGCGATCCGGCGCAGCACAGTGGCATCTTCAGCATGGCTACCGCTGCCCCTCCCCCCTCCGCAGAAGCCGCACCAGTCCATGCCACACTGCAGCACCGCGTGCACTACGGCGTCTTCTCTTTTAGCCGCTCCCACCGCTGCTCACTTCGCAGTGTCCTCCCGCTCCCCGCCTCCAGGCTGTGCACGTGACGCTGCGACTTCAAGTCTGCCCTCCTTTACAGGCACTGTGCCCACAGCCGATCATACAGACACACACACACACACACACACACTGCTCATCACGCGTGCACACACCTCGAAGTTGCGCCTCAGCCGCTCACCGCACTCGCGCAATGCTGGTTTCCCTGGCGCTCCTGGTCCCCACCTGCCGTTGCCCCTCACGGACGTCTGCCTCACACAGAGACGCGCACAGGCGTGCATCCCCTGACTGCGGGCATGCGGAGGTCTACTGACCACCGCGGCGTGCTCTAACACGTCCCTCCTCTTCCTTACTTGTTGTCTCGCATCTTTTGTTTCTGCTTTCTCTTTCCCTGCCCTTTCCCCATTGTTCTGCGGTTTGGCCTCGCGTGCGCCTGCGTCCCTGCACGCTGACGCAGGCGCTTGGGACACGCTCTCCTGGGCCGCTCTGCGCGTGTCGGGCTGGGCCGCTGCTGTTTCGTGCTCAAACGCATCTTCGAGCACATGGGAGCCAGGGAGACGCTGCAGGTCCGTGCTGCACACCGCTGCACCTGCTCCTGCGGCCGTGCCCCGCACAGCAGCGCTCGCCGTGCCACGCTAACCGACCCTCCTCTGCGGGGGTGCGTAAAGTGGCGCGCGCCATCCCCCGCTCGTGGAGCGCTCCCATCTCCCCCCCTCCCACATACGCGGCCGTGGCGGTCCGCTCAGCTCACCACCCGCCGCCGGAATCCTCTCCGCGCCGCCCGACAAGTTGGCTCTTCTTCGCCGGCATGCCCGGAAAGTGCTCCGGGGAGCGCGTGTGCACGCACGCTCTGTTCCTCGGCGTGCGGCTGCCCACACGTTCTCTGCGCTCTGTGCTCGCCACGCGGAGTCGACCTGGAAGAAAGTGAGCGAACGCCGTTTCACTCTTCTGAGTGACCACGTGCACAGCTGAGTGCGGATCATCTCGAGCATCGTCACGGGCTCCTTCCGCCGCACTCTCTTTCTCGCCGTCGTGCGTGCGCGTTCCTCGCCCGTGTGGGTGCGGGCCTTTGTCTCCCATGTGGGGCCCACACGCTCCTCCTCCCACTCTCGTGCGGGTACGCGCTGCTGTGGCTGCTCGGTGACGCCAGCCGCGGCTGCCCCTACGAGGCCGTCTTTTGTTCCCCCGTTCCCCGACGCCGTGTCGCTGTTCCGCGTGCTCCCGCGGCAGTGCGTGCTGCTGCGGCTCCTTGCTTCCCCCGCACCGCTCACGCCGCCGGTGCAGCGGTGGGGAGGGGGCAGCGATGCGCGCTGAGCATGCGAGTGTCGCAGGGACGCGGACCGCTGGCGTCACGCGTTGGCAGCGCGACGGAGCGGCTGTGGGCGGAGGGAGCCGAGGAGGCCGTCAGCCGCATGGGCGGCTCCAGCCGATGCTGTCACCACCGCACTGCACTGCAACGGCGGCACCGCTGTGCTGCACCTGGCACTGGGACGGGAAGCGGCACGGATCCGCAGACAGCGCCGCCGCCTTCTACAGATGCAACGGGGTCATCGCCGTGTTG
>OY992811.1:3401794-3459294 GCA_963921375.1 Tiliacea citrago
GTAGTCCTGGGGTGGCGTGTGGAGTTTCGCCGCGCACAGCAGGCGGCGCAGGCATGCCGGGAGGTCGCGGCGGCCAACCACCTTCAGGCCAAGGTACACCCCGAAGAAGTTGGCTGCCATGTGCAGCCCGCAGTCGTTGCTGTCGCGCGCTTGCCGCGGACAGCGACCCTCCCCAAGGCGGAGCCCTGGCCAAACCCTCCGGAAGGTGGTGCGCAGCTGCTCCACCACAACCGGTGACGGCGCAGAGTCGCACGTTGTCAGAGCAACGCCACCACCCGCATCGCCCCCCGGCGCTCTCTCCAGAACGCCGGCAATCCAATGCTTCATGATGAAGATTGGAAACAAAATGGTGCCGTGATGGATCACCCGCGCCCCGAGCGTCTTGGCACGCCCGCGGTCCAGGTTCACCATCGTGTCCGACGGGACGATCCGCTGGCGAGGAAGGTGCAGGCGGTAAATACCATCAAACTCAAGGTTGGATGTCTTACCCTCGCGGAAGTCTCCGCCCCACACACCCCTTCTGAAGGCAAACGGGAGGTTTCCAGCACGCGTCGTGCTCACCCCCGCCCCCCCCCCTCCAGCAGACCAGCTCCGTGCCCGTCGTGCCTCGGTTTTTTGAGTACTGAGGCATCGCGTCGTCGCCGCTACCACCACCGTAGTGGCCGCGGCCGCCGTAACCACCACGGCCGCCGTACCCGCCACGACCGCCGTACCCGCCACGCGCGGAGTACTGGCCTTGCGGCCGCGAAGCCCGGGAGCACGTGCCGTTGATGTTTGCACGCATCCGCGACAGGTTGGCTGACTGGCGCCGGGTGTCGGTGGCCCGCACCTTCTGCACACAGTCCCGCATCTCCTGGACAACCGCCGTCCCGACAGCACGCCCCTCCTCCCTGAGAGTGTCGATCTTCCGGGAGAGATCGCCCAGAAAGGTCTCCACCCCGGAGAGGCCGACGGCGCCGATCTGGGAGCCGTCCGGGCCGACAACCGGAGCCTGGCACCCGCCGCCCCCCAGCAGGTCCACGTTGCGGTTCGGGGTGCGGTACAGCTTCCCCGCTGCACGCGTCCGCTTCGCCGCGCCAGGCGCAGCGCCACCAGAGACACCCGCAGCCCTATCCCCGATTGCCTCTGAACGGAGCGTGGGGTTCTTCATGGGGAGGGCCGACCCTTTGGGCATGAGAGGGACGGCCAAGTCGTCGAGGATGGGGATCCAGCTCGTACGCTGGCCCGCGTCCATTCCCGCCACCACGTGCGCGTTGAAGCGGTACAGCCAGGAGTCCTCCGGCTCCCGGACGAAGAAATCGAACCAGCGGATGATCCGGTCCCCCACCGACTCCTTCACGCGGTCCGCGCCCCGCGGCCCGACAAGATCCAGAAGGATCGCCGCAGCAGCAGCCGTCGGCGCAGTCACCTGCTGCGCGTTCACGGCCTCAACAAGCTGCTTCCCCAGCTTCGCGAACACGTCTGGGTCACTCCGGAGGGCTTCCAGATCCTGCTCCCGGTCGCGCGCCCGCTTGTACCTCACGAAGGCCGGGTCACTCAGCTGACGCTGGGCCTCCATGGCCGCCGTCGCCGCGCCGGTACCATCCCGTGCCCCCCCCGCGGCGCCAACCACCGCCGGTCCACCAACCAGATCCCCCGCGAGCCCCATCACCTTCTCGTCAAACCCCCTCTGCGACAAGGAGCCCCGGCGGAAGAAGCAGTGCGGCACCTGAAACCGGTCGCGGGTGCGTTCGTCGTCCCGCAGCATGCTGGGAACAGCCCGGTGCTCCTCGTCGGCCGCGTGTTCTGCACAGCGGGCGCGGGGGGCATGTCCTCGGAAACGCTGGGATCCCAAGCCGCCGCGCCAGCGCACAGGGATTCCGTCATCTGCGTGTGGTGTGGTGTGTTGGGGGTTGTGGGAACAAAAGCGGGAATACTTTTCTCCCAAGGACGAGAAGTGCCAACCGCAGCACCAGAAACAACAACCAACAGGAGGGTGGAGAGAAGATGGAGCATAGTCGAAAGGCTGGCGGAGGAAGTAGTCATTTGCAGACCTGCATACCGCATCGGTCGGCCGACACACGCATCATAGCAGAGACGCTGCCCACATCACGGCCCACATACAAAGTGTTCACTCCAGGTTCCATTCTGTACAGATCTGATCCGGCAAAGAAAACACAGTCACAGTGATAGACGCAAGTGCCATTACACGACCCAAGAAGCTGCAATTTGCAACCCGCCGCGCCTGTCGCAAAATTGTCGCAGAAGCTGGGGGAGGACGCCGGGATGAGAGGGAGGCTTTGCCGGCACCACGAGGCGCGGGGGTAGAGACCGACACCGGCCCCTGGACACTGGCCGCGGAAAGGTAGGAAACGAATGCAGTCACAGCCGCAACCTGCGCAAACACTTCGCTTTGGCAGCACCGAGCCGTTCCCAGCCGCACCGTCTGCGAAACACGTTTGTGGAGCCTTGGTTGGCGACGCCCCCCTCTGAACATGAACCGTGACAGCCTGGCAGGTCCAAACACATGCAGACCCACCCCGGTAGCACAAACCCAACCAACACACACAGCGTACCACGCGGCAACCCACCACGCAGGTTTGATACACGCCAGCGGAGAAGCCGCGCTTCGCGCACCGCACCTCCTCTGCCACGACCACCCCCCCCCTCGGCACCAAAGCAGCGGGCACAGCGTGTTTTCCGGAACGCGAGTCAAGCGGTTCGGCGCGCCACTTTTCCAAATACACATCTTCCCACAAGAGCAAAGCGGAATCCGAAGGCATCCGAGCGAGCACAGGCACACCCGATGCAGAAGAAGCCAAAGCCGATCCGCCACAAACATCACGACCCGCACGCGCACGCAAGCCGGCGGTTGAACCGGCAGAAGGCGACAACACCACCGAGCCGCCAAGCCACCACTGTGCACCAGCAGCTGCACGATGAGGAGCCAACAGCGCAACACCCGCGCCGCGTTTGAGCCCCCACGGTTCACACACAGATGGTGCACCATCCCCGCTTTGCGTCGCCTCGTGGGTCCCAGCTCTTGCGGCATGAAGCGGCCCGCCACCACACCGGCATCCGGGAAGCAATGAGGCCGACGGCGCCGCTGCAGCCACTTTTGCGGACGAAGCGTTCACCCAACAGCCCCCGCCGCACACCGCCCGCCACCAAGAAGTTCGCAGGGGCCCCCGGCAAAGCGCCACCAACAAACCAGCACACCCGCGGCAGGAAGCCGCGCACCCCCACCGCCGCGCCACCCAGCCCCCGAAAGGAACACCGGCAAAGCACACCACGCCGCAGACAGCCTGGTTGAGTGAAGGGTCCCGCCGCAGTTTCTTTGCGCACCGCTGACTTTGCATTAGGCAGCCGCAAGCCTTCAAGCAGGGACGGTGCCGCGGCGACCCCGGTTTACGAAACGGTGTCTTCCCAGCACCCGGAGTGCGGGGCACCAGTCGGCAGACATCGCGGCATCAGCTCTTGGCTTGAAGGGGTGTGGGACGCCCACCCGCAAAACCCGCACGACAGCTGGTGCAAACGAGATCGGAGACGCCAGTAGTTGCATAGCCCCTGCTTTTACGAACAGCCCAAACACCCGCAGCAGCCCAAGAGCCGCATTTAGGAAGATGCGAGCCACAAAGATTTGACCGGTTCACAAACTGGCAGCCCCAAGAAACACGGCTGCGCCACCCGCCGCTGCGGAAAGGCGGGGCTCTTGCAATCGCCGAAGAGTCGCTGCGCACCGGGGGAAGACACAAGGAGCACCGCCAACGTTAGGAATATGGCGCCAGCCGTGGTGCGAACAGCGCCGCGCAGGTTTGCGCCGCAATAGCTTCTTCCGCGGTTCAAAACCAAACCCCGACGCTAGCACCAAAAAACGAGACACGGCACATGCTTCCTCGCACCGTTGCCTCTTAACACTGCGACGGAAACGCGGGGAACCAACCCACCGCACGTGCCACAAGCACCCCCAACAGCACCGACGCCGTTTCAGCGCGCATTTGCAACGCAGGAGCGCGCCTCCCGAACGGCTGCCCCGCACCCGCCGAAACACCGCCACGCACACAACCCACAGGAGCGCCGAAACACCGACCGAGCGCCACGCGAAGCCACACACCACCCAGCAACACGAGCAGAGCAGCGCGCGGGTGCGAGCAGCGAGGCCACCGCAGCACCCCCGGCCCGCACACCATCGCAGCAAAGATGGCGGCACGCGTTGAACTTTCTTCTTCCTGCGGAGCTGTGCCGTGCCAAAGCGCCGTGGTGCTACTCCGAATCGTGTTCTTGCAGCCCGGTGGCCGCGCAGCTTGGCGAGGTACAGCGCCGGGCCCCAAAAGGCACCACCCCAACCGCCACCCCGGCAAACGCCAACGCCACGGCCGCCAGCACCGCCAAAGCCAACAACCAGCAGCCGCACCACAGCCGGGGTTGGAAAGTGAGAAGCCCACCTACAGGCCAGCCACAAGCGGCGCTTCGAAGGCAGACGGCTGACCACACAACGTTCAAAACAAGCTGTTGAATGTGCGGCGGCGTTGCGCACAAGAGAAACCCAAACCAGCAGGTGACCATGGCAACCCCGGGGGCCACCAGAGGCCAGCAAGGAACCTTGAACAACGGAATTCCTCGCCCAGCCAGCGCGCAGGTTGCCCCGCAAGGGGTTGGCACGCGTTTTCCCGTTTTCCCACCGCCATGCTCATTTCAAAGAGCGGCACCACCGCCCCCATTGTTGATAGCGGCGCCGCTGCCCCTTCCGGCGGCCCCGAAGGTGGCACTACGCGGGAGAAAGCCGAAGCGCACAGGCGCACCACCGGCCTCCCAATTGTTTCCCGCGCCGCCGCCGCCAAGACCCAACCACCCGGCACAAGCCCCCGAAGACGCACCGCGCCCCGTTTCCGAAAGCGCACAACGCCTTTGAAGCTGAGCAGTGCCAAACTGAAACACCACAAACGCTTCTACCCCCACAAGCTCCGGCACGTAGCAGGTCGAGCAGCGCACCCCCGCCGCAACCCTTCCGAACTTGAAGAAAGCCGGAAACCCCACCCACCGCCAGCCACCGCACCGGGAGCCCCGTTTCAGGACCCAGCCCGACGCACGGCGCCGGCCCCCCCTTTGAAGAAATCACGTTCCGGAACGCAGGCAGCCACTTCAAACGGGGCTGCGCCGAGAAAGGCTTCCGAAAAGCGACAAAGAGGGCCTTTTCCAGAGGGTCAAAGGCGCATTTCGACACGAAGCAAAAGGAAGCCCCAGCGGCACGAAGCCACCGCAGCCGAGACAGCAGCACCAGAATCTTTCATAGCGAGCGGGGGTTGCTTTCACCGGCACGCCGCCACCCGCGGCACGTGCGTGTCCTTGTTTTGCGCCTTTGCGAGCCGAGACCCGCAGGCAACCGCCGCTTTCCAACCACACAGCACACTTTGAGCTTCAGAAAAGCAGCGCATCCCCTTTGTGTGCCCTGCTGCGCGCGGGGGGTGCCGCGGTTTGACTTTGCCCACGGGCAGCCGCACAGGAGGCGCAAACCAAGCAACAAACATCGAAGGGGAACCCGCCACGCAGACCAACCACACCCAGAAGGGAAAGAGGCCCCCGAACAAGTTCGCGCCATCGAGGGGACACCCGATGAAGCACAGGCCCCCAGTTCCCTTTCAAAATCGGGGGTAACGCGCAGCACCCGTACCTCCTACCGTCTGGTTTTTCCCGCTTCCAATCCGCACCTTGACGGAGAGCATCGTTGCAAGATCCGCGTCCGCACCTGATGCCGCCTTCGCCCGCGACATAGTTTTCGGCGGAGACTTGGGCAAGAAGCCGTCCGCAAGTGCCGGTGGGGTGCGCCTTCACGCCTTCAGCACGCCCCAGGTGGCAACAACCAGAGCGACCCGGCACTTCCCCGCAGGGTTCTGGATAAAGCGTGGCGGCCGCAAGGAGGGACGCCGTGGTGACGGAGCGCCTCATTTCGGTGAGGGGCCCCATGCCGCGCCATCCGCCCGAGATTGGCGATGTCGTTGCCGAGCGTGTCTCTGAAAGTGCCTGGAAAGAAGCGGCTGGGAGACCCCCACGCGACAAGGGCGGCCATCATGCCAAGTAGCCGGTCGTCTGCCCCACCGTTGTGGCCACGGCGGTCGGATTGGCCACCGCCAGCTGGTTGATCAAGACGACCTTGCCTTTTGCAGAGGCGCAGCGCATTCCAGCTGATGGCACAATCCCGCCCCACACCCGCACCGCGGAGAAGCGCGGCCGGCTCACGGGAGCGGGAACTTTGCTGAGTGTGCGGCCTTCCTTTGTGAAGTCTGCAAAGCACCAGTCCGCGGAGCTGGCCGGGCACAGCGCGCAGCCCACCACCGGCACGAGCGGCAACATTCGGGCCGGCGGTGAAAAGTCAACGCCGGCAGACACCGGGGAGAAGGAGCACGCGGCGGCGGCGCGGCAGAGTGTGGCGCGCGAGGTGGACTACACAACTGCGGTTGGCGCGGCGCAGCTGTGAACACACCCCGCCACCACCAGCGCCACGGCGGGAGCGGTCTCGATGAGTGCTGGGCCTCCTGCGTTCGACAATTCCCTTCGAGCGCCACTGCCGCACGCGCATCGGGGATGTTGTCTTAACGAAGCGCCGGCGTCAGCAGTGGCTGGGGTATCTCTCTGTTTTCACACCATCAATTGCTGAGAGCGCCCGGCGGCCTCTTTATCGAAAGTCTCTGAAGAAGTGTCGGCGTGCTTCGGTGTTCAACTGTCGCTCCTTCGACCCCGCGCCGGTGTGAAAGTGTCCAAAAAAAGAAACAGCCAATCGAAAGCATGGCACGTGTGTCGTTGATGCGCGGCCCTCTGCCCCCACCCGTGCCGACACAAAGCGCAGACCCCGCGTCTGCACATCGTTTGGCGAGTGCGTACTCTCACGCTCATCTTTTCCTGCGCGCCTCTTGTTCCACGCAGCCCTCTCTTTCTTCACCCCCGGAGTCCGCCCCAGAGCCCGCAGCGCCACAGCGCACCTGCACCCTTTGTGTGCATGGCAGCCGCTGCCGTCAGAGAACCCAAAACGCCACAAATCGAGGAGAGGCACCCCGCCCCGTGACCATGCCGACGTGCACGCAGCCGCCCGTGCCCAACCAGCCGGCCAATTTCAAGGTGAGTCTGGAAGAAGGGCCCGGGCAACAGGAGCCCCTCACCACAGCGATTGGCCGAGAGATCGACCACCCCCACCAGTGGCATTTCAAGAATGCGTCCGACTCCCAACGACTGCCTGCACACACGCGAGCACTCGATGAAGAAGATGGTGCTGCTGCGCCGGCGCACGGCATCGAAAGAGCGGTGGCGCACACCGCTGGTTCACGGCAAACGCGGAGCAGCGATTGCGAGGAGGTGCTCGAAGTACGACGGCCATTTGACAGGGCAGACATGGACAAGCGGCACGTGCTCCGCGGCGTGAATCGGACCATCCCGGAGCATGTTGCGACGCGCCGCCCACCGAAAGTGCTCTGCGCACCGCCGCTGCTGAAAGTGTAGCTTGAACTTCCGGCAAAAATGAATCCAAGCAGGGCTGCATGCGGCCACGTCTCGTTGATGTTGCCACGTTCCGGTGCCCCACGATGCGCGAGTTCTCGTTCGGAGCCGCCGCCGATCACGCCATTCAAATGGAAGCGAGCCACTGCCTGGCACTCACAAAGTTGAAGGCAACAAAAAATGGCGCAGTGATGTGAGTTCTGTCCTTCGATGAAACTGAAACAGCGAGCACGGGCATGGCGATGAGCAAGGGATCAACTTTCGCTGCATTCACAGTGCCGTCAGCAAGTAGCATGGGATTCACTTCATCGTTGAGCCGGAACAAGAGCTCTTCGCTGTGTCCTCGCTGAATCGGCCAGCCCAGCCGTCATCAGCGCCCCCGAAACGGCGCCACGCGGAGCTCTCCAGAACAGCGGCACACCGGAAGTCAACCAGCGGAGGCTGACGCAAAAGCTCTCCCTCTCAAGATCCCTGGTGGCTTCGATAACCTGGTGGCTGCGCCGCCGCACCTGGTGAAACGGCATGCGCGCGACTGGACGAGACGGTGTCCCGCTGTGCTCATCGAGGCGTGCGGTGGGACGCGTGCCGGTGCAGCGAGCCGCTGGCCACGGACTGGCAACCGCGCGGGGACGAGCTTTCCGCGAGGTTGCAAGTGGCAGGACCGCGGCGACCACACCTTGTGGCGTCAACCATTCCACATGTGCCGAAGGAGGCTTGAGCCATGCTTCACGCCTGTGGCGACGCCAGCCGATGACATGGCACCGTTTGGGACGCCACGGCCGAGGGGACGATCACGTTAGCCGAAGGGAGCGCACACAAAGGCCGACGAGCAGGGACACGCCGTCTTCTTTCCCGACACCGCCGCCACGCAGCTGCTCGACTACGCGGCGAAGGTGCGCACCCGGCGCTGGACTCGTCGATCTTTGGGACGGCGAGGGTCGTGTCAACCCCACAGCGGCTCCAACGCCAACAGCACCGATGCAGACGCGTGCCGGATCGAGGCGGGGCCTCCGACATTGAAGCAACGCGTCGCCTTTCCGCTGCTAAACCAACGAGCCGGAGCAGCTGCGGCAGCGGAAGCGGGTGCTCGAGCACGACCCGCCGGCGCACGTCGCAGATGGCGAGAGGACGTTTCCGCGGAGGTACTGAAAGCTGCTCATCTCTCCTGCGCGTCGCTGGCAACATCATCCAGCGCGTGACAGCGCATCACGGCTTGCCGAAAGCAAAGGCGAGCGCATCCACGTTGAGACTGTGAAGGTTGGCTCGCACACAGCACACTGTCACTCGTGTTTCAGCGACTGAGCGTCAACGACGCCCAGATGGTGATGAACGAAGAAACACGTGGAGCAGAGAAAGACGTCAGGGCTGACTGATGAGCCTGGTTCCCTCTGTCCTGCATTTCGTGTTGCTCAGTTGGTTGCGATGGCAGTGGCTCACGCGCGGCACTTGCCACCGCACAGACGCACCGACACGGGCAGAGGCGGAACTCCAAAAGTGGGAATCAGGGAGACGTTGCACCACCACTGAAATGGAGCAGTAAAGCGGCGGCGTTGGCGATGCGTTCCCCAGTAGCGCACCGCACTCCGACCTGAAACAACACAGTGGCCACGGCAGACGTCCCCCACGCCTCGCCGAGAACGCGACTGGCGCGGAGCATCACGAGAAAAATGCGCAGCAGTCGCGCAGCGGGATGCACAAGAGTGTTTTGCAAAGCGCAAACGGTGGTGCGCAGATTGGCTTCAACGGGTCCGTCTTGCAGTTCAAGACATCAACATGCAACACAGCTGTCCGTGTGTAGAAGATGCTCGCGCTCTGAGTGTGCAGCCTGAAAACTGCCCACGCCGTCTGTCATGCATCGGATGCGCGGTGTGCATTTCGACGGACCGGTGCCTTCATTGTTGAGCTTTCACGCTCTCTTCCCTCGCGCTGCCATCGGTGACGTACTACCCACAACCTCCGTACAAGGGGGGTGGTGGTGTTCAGCCTCGCCGCCGCTGCACGTGTGCCTATCAAATGCCGCTTGGCTGAGCCGTGCCCGTTTGGGGGTGTGTAGGAAGGAGGGCAAAGGATACTCGGGTGTTGCACCGTCCCCTCAGCTGCTTCAGTATCCTTCCTGTTGATGCGCGGCTGTCACGCGGCCTGCCGTGTCGCATAACGGCACTGCTTTCGTCAGGCGGTTGAACGGTGCGGTCTGTCGTGGCCGCCACGGTGATACAGGGAGACTGTGACCACGTGGTGCACACTTGCCGGCTTCGATGTGCGCAGTGGCGGCGTTGCTTGCAGGCAAGAAGGGACATCGCGCTGCCGTCGCTTCGCTTCCCCATTGGCACCTCGTGAAGCAGCTTCGTTGTGCTGTGATGTGCCCTCTGCTGCCTTCAGATGGCGACTCTCCTTCAAAGCCTACGGACCTTCTTCTCTGGTGGCTGTGTGTGTTTGCCACGGCGCCGCACGTCGAGAGCACGTCCCCGCTCTCTCAGCACGCAGCCGTCATGGAGGGCACGTTGTCGGTGGGACGCGGATCTGCCAGCACACAACACGACAACCGCCTGAGCGTTGTGAGGGGAGCATCGTGGTAAAGAGAAAGGAGTCACGGCTACTTGCAGGAAGCGGGTTGGCGTGCACAGGAGGTGAGGGCCGTGCTGTGACAGTGCGGGCAGCGTGTCATTGGAGTCGTGGAGGAAAAGGCGAGAGACGAGGCAAGAGTGAGGTCGGAGAGGGCAGAGCGGACCACCGCCAAGTGAGCAGGTGACGTGCAGGCAGCAACACCTCGATGCACAAGGACCGGTGGGAGTCCATCTACAAAGCCACCTTTGTCACTTCTGGAAAGGAGCACCGCATGCGATGAGTGGCGTGACGTCGCTGGATAGCCGTGCGTGCTTCTCAAGAAGGCGGTGATGCAGCGTCCCGCCTGCAGTGCAAAGCGGTCAAAGCCCGTCGGTGTTGATCTCTCTTCTTTTCTTTTCTTCTGGTTGCGGCACGGCGGCGTGGAGAGGGGACTAAGAAGACAGAAGTGAGTTGAGTGCTCCTGCGGGAGGCAAGGGGGGAGCACGATGCTCTTAGACTGAACGGCTCGTCACAACTCCAGACACCGTGATGGAAGTTGGTCAGCAGAGGCGCTACTCTCAGCTGGGTGCGGGTCAAGACTCCACCTCCTCGCAATTCCGACACGCTTCCAGCTCCGCTCTTCTGTTTCTGATGGCGAGGACTTCTCGCAGCCGAGGTGTTCTGAAAGGGTGTGTATCAGCTGAGAGCTTCTGGACTCGTGTAAAGCGGTCGGTACGAGTGAGTGGTGTGGAGAATGAACAAAACAACACAGAAAATGGCAGAATAGGTGGGAAGAGACCGTCGTGGCGGGGATGCGCCTTGGAGGGGTTTCCCGTCTGTGATGAGGTCGGAGAGTCTCGGACTCAATGAAAGCGAAAAAAGGTTGATGAAGCAAAGAAGAAAGAAAAACGTCTCTGAAACTGGCGAGCAAAAGACGCTGGCATTTAAATGAAGCGATTGCACAAAGAGAGGTAGCCGTCGTGTTGGGAAAAAAGGTCCGCATGGAGACCACACAACAACACCGGCATGGAACCTAAACGGCACGGTGAGTGGGACGGACACAGACGCAGACAGAACGGCAAAACACCCGCGGAAAGGCGGGAGAGCACGGGGCGAGGCGTCAGATCATTCGATCAGACAAGGTGACATGGAGAGGAGTGGATCCGGGAGACCTGAGAGTGGGTGGTGGTCATGGAGGCGTGGTTGCAGACACTGCCGCTCGCAGTTCCGTGGTGCTCAGCTGATCTTCTTCCCGCACCTCCGTAGCAGCACGAACAGTGTCAGATGCACCACATCCATGTCTTTGGAGGAGAGGCATCGAGTGTAGACAACACACGTGTAGCGGGGCTGGCAAGTTTGAGAAGAGAGCACAATTATCGCAGAGAAGTTGAGAAAAAGAAAAAAATGAAGCGCTAGCTTAGGCAAAGGGGGAGTCTTTGAGAAGGACAAGGTACGTCCGCCGCATCACTGCGATGATGCGAAGCAAGCACCTCTACCATCGATGTCCTGTGCGTGCATCTCTGCGACACGGAGAGCGTTGCCGGCTGAGCAGCGGCGCCACAGAGAGGCATCCGTGAAGAGGCGACGCCTATTGCGCCTCAGAGAAAACCAAAAGGAGAAAGCGAGGACACGCCACGCACACACCGCACTTGACGACAGAAGAGAACACCAACAAAAACAAATACAAATCTGATACCTCAGACGTCGCCAACAGAAGGGCACCGACAGGGAGGAGGGAGGGGTGTGTGTGTCTGGGGGGAGGGAGGGAACAGGAATGCAGCGTACGCGTCAACGAACACGAGGCGCACCATCAGAGGGATGGGGGAGACGCAAAGAGGCTCACGAAGGTGGGGCCAAGGCATGCAGTCTTGTGTCGAGTGTGTCCTTGATGTGGGACACGGGCACAGTGGTGGAGAGAAATGAAGCGAGGCTGTCGCGTGGTCACGTCCCTATCAACGGTCTACGACCAGTCGAGGAACACACAGTAACCGTGCTGCACAACGTCGCGTCTGGGTATCTGTCATTGTTGCCGCTGTGCGGAGCCAGCCAAACAACGAGGCGCGGGATTGCTTTAGGTGGAATCTGACTCCGAAAAGCCCTCGCGCGGGAATTCGCGAGGTATGCCGGTGGTGTCAGGCCGCAGCTGAGGAGAAAAACTGACTTCTTTCAGCGTCGGTGCCCCAGCCAGCGGTGCAAGGCTCGTCAGCTTAATGCACCACACCACATCGACTGATTCGAGATGCGGGCACTGATTGAGGCCGTCAATGCTCTCCACACCGCTGGCCCAGGCATCTATCGTCTGGAGCGCGGGTGCCCCTGCCAGCGGTGCAAGGCTCGTCACCTCCTCACACTTCATGACCTTCAGCACTTCAAGTGACCAGAACATGGCGAATCCCTCGACGTTCCTCACTGCCTTACGGGAGAGATCTATCGTCTGCAACAGTGGCGCCATGTTGAGTACTGCCGCACTTTGCAGGGATCGGTTTTTGCTTAGGTCGAGGTATACGAGCGACGTGCAGTGCTCGAACCCGACAACCTCTTCGATCGACGACTCAGTGATTGTGAGGCTCTGCAGCGTCCCTGCCCACTCGCACTGTGCCATGTCGAGCGTATCGCCGGTCGCTCCACCGAGAGACAGCGACGTCACTTGTGGAAGCCGCTGTATGGTGGTCATCGACTGTGGCGCACAGGACTTCACCGTTAGGGTGTGCAAGTTGATCATGATGTCTGGGTTCAGACTGGTGAGAAACGAAGAACTCTGGTACATCATGATCTCTTCGAGCCGCTCTTGCACCGCCTCATTAAGCTGAGGCAGCTCGTCCTTGTCGTAGAGTGTGATCGCTTTCCAGTTTTCTTGAACCTCACGCGTGGCTGCGTTCATCGCCCGCACACCCGCAGAGCCGCGTGCTTCGATGGGAAGTCTGTGCTGGCTGAGCCACCACGCAGACAGCTGCAGTGTCGTCTCGAGGTTGTACTGAGGTCTTTCGGCACTCACGGTGTACCGCAGTGTCTTGCCGGTGAGGTTGATGGTAAGAAAAGCCCTTTTATCGTTCGTGTCGCCGAGAGCCGCGTACACCCGAGCCTTGGGTGAGACTGCTGCGAGTGCAAGACACGGTGCGTTGCAAGAAAAGCTCATCACCTGCGCCAGCGCGTCGCGGCCACGCCATGCGAGGAGCTGTAAACGCCTGTTTTCTGCATCCTTCCTGTAGTCGTTGTCGTTCAGGAGCTGTTGGTGTGTCAGCTGGAGATCGCCAAGAAGGTGGTTCATCGTGCTCAGCAAGGCTGCGACGGCTGCGGTGCTGCGATCGGCGGCCCGTGCACTCGGGGGTGGTCAGAAAGAAAAAAAAGAAGATCCGGGGCTCGTGAGGAAAGCGTAGGTTGGTGCCTGCAGTATAGTGGTGCGGAGTGAGGTAGGGGGGTTGTAGTGCTGAGCCTGCTTCGAGTGGTGCCGTAACGGCGTGAGCCAGTTTTCCCCCAAAAAAGAAAGAAGGAAAGAGATGAGGAGTGGCGAAAGCACCGCTGAGGCACTGCGAGATCGTATCGCACAACTCCGGACACGCTGTCTGCATTCTGCATTCCCCTCAACAACGATCTCCCGTTCGTTCGTGGATTTGGCGTGTCACGAAGAGCGTCTGCTTGACTTGTGTGATGCGACGTAGCGTCGCCTCGCCTGTAGAGTCCAGATCAGCTTGGCGGATCGAGCTGCGTAACCGCCCTGGGCCGTGGCAATGGTTGGTTCATGCAGCTGCCTCTTTACAATCACCCCAAAGCTGAGGGCACACGTTGTGACATGCTCAGGGGCTCGAGGTCCTTCGTCGAACATCACGCAGCCTTACATCCGCTGGCATACGGCATGGGGCGCCGGTGCAGTGCGCACAGGCTGCGTGGACAATGTCGGTAAACCAAAGCCTGCGCCACCCCATGCAGCGGCGCCACAACAAAGAGGGTACGAGCAGCCCATGTGAAAATCGAAGGTATAGAAAGACAAGCGTGAAAGAGAGACAGAGAGCACGACACGACCCTCCATGAGGGGGAGTCTGGGCACAGGGCTGCAGACGTGGCGCGTGCTCAGCCTCATGCAGAACGGAGAACCAGCGCAAGCGACGTTGTGAAGCGTGCCAAAAGAAAAAAAATCGGATGGCTTGACGTTTGGGAGAGAAGAGGGGGGAGTCCATCAGACCGGCCGGCGAACAGCAGCTCCTCTCATGCACGGCCCAAACACGCTCCGCTGCCACGGCTGCAGCGACACCATGAAGAACGTGCTTCGCTTGTCATACGTGTTCTCACCCCACCTTCTCCGGCTGCCACACGGGTAGTGGCGGGACAGCTGGTGCGGGGGAGGGGGGCCTCAGAACTCAAACTCCCTCACCCTTCATGAACGTCGCCGTCGCACTCAGCTCACGCTGCGTACGCCACCACGCCAGCAGCCTTCATCGCTGCATCGAGGTCGTGCGCACAACCGTTCGCTGTCGGCACGTTCCGCAGCACGTCCTCTGTCACTCCAACGTGCAGCAGCGGCGGCAGCAGTGTGGCGAAAAGTGGAAAGGCTGGGAGCCCTTGGTGCCCCGGCGGCATGCCGTCTTCCCTGCAGCCGTCTGCTGAGGAGCACGACGGGCCTGCACCTGCGCAAGAGCCGCACCGTTGGTGATTGCGCGTCTGCATGTGTCTGCGTGTGCATCGGTGTCGCACCGGCGCATGAACAGAAGCAGCAACCAAGACAAAGATGATGTGCTCTTCACTTCAGTGATGACCGTGAGGGAGAGCCGCTGCAGCCACCTCAGAGTTGGCAGCTGGGAGAGCGTCGGTTACAGTGCGTCGTGTTGGAGTCCGTGAGGTGCCGGCCCTTGCGGCACCGAGGCGGGGGAAGGGATGGGCCGAACAGCGGCCTTCGCCTCGAGGCCCCTCTCGTTGTGAGAGCCACGCTTTCTGAAACGCGCAGATGCTCCATCGAAGCAAGTTTGGAGGCGCCGCACCGCACAAGGCAAACCCGCCGGCAAGACGTGAAAGAAGGAACAGAGGGGGAGGGAGGGGGGGCTGACAACGCTGTTGAGCCTCGCACCCCCCCCTTTCTTTGTGGTCGCCGTTGCGCCGTCGGCAGCGACGAGGTCCAGAGAGACGGGCGAAAGAGACAAGTGCGCACCAACACACACACACACACACACACACACACACACACACACACACCAGTCAGAGAGCATAGGGAAGGGCAAGTCCACTCAGCTAACGCCCATGGTGCGTGCCATGACAAGGTGTCGGCTCAGACAATGCGGCGTACAGCCCAGTCGCCGCGGGGTCTGCAGCCGCGAGGCATGCCACGTACTGGCATGAGAGGCTACAGCGGAGGCGGTGCAGCCGCGACATGAGCAGCAAGGTCGTCGGTGGTGGTTTGCAGGAGAACGTGAGGGAGAGCGTGACAGCGAGGCTGGCCGACGCCTCCGCCGCCGCCGTGAACAGCGACACACGCGACAGCTCCGTGTTCGTCACTGGAGACGGCTCGAGGCCACGGAATGCCACGGTGCTTCCCGTGTGCACACACACACAGCCGAATACGACCACAACACGCACAGAGTGAAAACGGGGCTTTCGACCGCCTTTGAGAGGCTGTGCCCGCAGCCCTACCACATCACCCCTCTGCTGGTGGAGCGCCGAGCCACCGCGTTGCTGCGAAGAGACACGGATAGACTCGACAAGGCCGGCGAGAGGCGCATCACCAACTCCACTGCGTCCACTCAGAGACGGGTTAGAAGCCGAAGGACGCACAATTTGTTTAGCGACTCGGATGGCCACGTCTCGCACGCCGTCCACTGTGCGTGTGCGATGTGGTGTGAAAGCTGTGCGGTGCCATAGCGTGTTGACACGCATGTCGCAGAGGAGAAGGGACGAGGGAAAGACAAAAAAAAAAAGGCGAAGCGGCTGCCACTCGGTCAGACGTGGTACGCGTGGGAGCTCGTTCTGAAGTGCTGCCGTTGCAGTGCCTCACGGAGCGGGTCGAGACGTCGAGAAAGCGGAGCACATGGGCCACGACGATAGCGGCTAAACGGCAACTGGAGTGGACAGCGTTGGTGGCACAGCGGCAACTCGTCGCGAGTCAAACGCAGCGCCTGCCCTGCGTCACCACACATCTGTGGAAGCACGACAGAGGGAGAGAGGGACGTACAGAGTGCCCCTTCAAGAGACGCACCCACAGCAAAAGATGCGGCGCATGGGGAGGGCTGAGAGTCCGACGGCGAGGCAGAGGCGCTGCGCGTGTGGGGCAGGCAAGCAGGCACGGCGGCAGTTCTCGCCACGAAGCCACTTTGCAGGAAGCGGAGGGTGTGCAGCAGGCAGCAAGATGGCGGAGCAGACGAAGCGCTACGCCGCGGGGAAAGACGGACCAGCAACGCAGCGGTCTCTCTCTCCACTCACGCACATCAAATGCTCGACCTCTACGTGTGTGACCTGCATGCAGACACGTACACCGCTCCCCTCCGCAGCATCACTTCGGCATGCTGTGAGCAGCCTTGGAGCCTTTGATTTGTTGGCTTATTCTGCGCTCATGTGTGCTTCTGGGGTGTCCTCACCCACGTGGACTCAACGAGATACACCAGGCGAGCCACGGAAGGAGCGGCGGCTCTCGAACACAAAAGCCGTGAACGGCATTGAATCAAGTTGAGAGTACGCAACTCAACCTGCCGAGACGTCGAGCACACAACAGACGTGCACAGAGGTCAAGGATCGGATATGCAACAAGAGGCAGCCGCTGGGGACAACACAACGCGGCGACGGACACCGAGAAGAACGCCGAAGGGGGCAAACAAAGACGGCCACAGCTCGGCAGTGCAGACGGTCCAGAGTTATGCAGGAAGAAACGGCAGGGCGTGGAGAAACGAGAGGAGCAGGGAAAAGGCTCGAGCGAGACTGCGGTGCGTCCATTCAAAGGCACCAGGGGAAACAAAACAAATAAAGGCGAATGTTGAAGCGACACAACTCGCAGATGCACCGTGTCGAGAGGAAGAGGAGAAAATGGGGAGGAGAGGATGCCACAGACGACTGCTACTCACTTGGATGGGAGGGGCCACTGTGCGGGCGGCTTGAGAAGTCCCGCACGCGTTCTTCTTTTTCGTGGTCATCAAGTACCTGGCAGCATTGCAGAGGCCGATCGAGTAATTGCTGAGTGCCACCGTTAGGCGAAGGCAGAGCAATACAAAAAGAAGTTTGAGTGTCACGGTCTGCAGTGCAGACATCCAATGCCTCGGCGAAGTGTGCCGTGCCTCTTACAAAAGTGCAACGCTGTTGCAGCCGACGACTTCCATCAGCGACGGGACGCACGTGCGCCTCGCAGTGCTTGCGAAGAGTCTTGAGAAGTGTAAGTGATGATCACGCTACTGCAGCACACACACCGAACACCACTGCAGGCGAGAGATGGGTGTGGGATGAGAGCCCATTTGAGGGCCGGTGCTCTGACCAAGGGAGCCAGGCTCTGCAGATGACTGCAATCCTCGAGGCTGATGCCCTCCAGGCAAGAAAACATGGCAAGACCACCCACATCGCTTGCGCCGGAGAGAGGTACACGAAGGCACTGCGACATCGGCTGCCCCCTGCCAGCGGTACAAGGCACTGCAGTCGCTCACAGCCCCTTACGTCAAGGGGCACGAGAGAGATGCAGTGGTCAAAGACAAAAAAGCCGCGCCAGCGTCGATGAGTCCGTGCTGAGGGTCCGCGGCGAGGCGGCGCACACAAACTCCGCCGTGTCGGGTGTCGCAACGCGTGCCTTGAGAGTCAGCAAGGTGAGCCCTCGGAGTTGGCGAGTAAAACACACGGTACCTTCGCCGCACTCACCTACACGAAGCACACGAGGGTTCGACGTGTCTGACGCTTACGCGATACAAAAGAGGCGGTGGTCCTCGTGCACGTTGACTTCCTGCAGCTGGTGCGGCACAGAGGTGGCAGTAGGAGAGCGGGTGGCACCTTCGCCGCGCAGCACCACGGCGCGTGGATTGGTCACTAATGGGGGAGCGGCATCCAGCACGGCCTGTGCTACCGCGGTTCCGTGGACAGCAATGAGGACGTCACCCTGTGCGAGCAACTCGTACCGATAGCGTCTGCACCGTGGCACGGCAGTGCTCGGTGTCGCCGCGCAGAGCACACCGGGGTGTGCTGCGGGAGAGGTCGATGGGCAGCAGCACGAGTCGGTGGAGTGCACACCCTGACGTAACCCCGTGCACACACCTGTGTGCCTCCTTCGACAGCGCAGAGAGGGGAGCACCTCGCTTATCACCGTAGCAGCAGTTCTCCACCTGAGCCAGAGTATCGCCGGAGAATCACGCAAGAAGCCGTGTGGCCTTTTTCGTAGTCACGGTAAAGTGTCGTTTCGTGGAGAAGCCCATGATGCGCGTGTTTTGGGGTGCACAAGGCAGAGCTCCTCGTGTTGGGGAGGGCGGGGAGTGCTGGCGAGAGACGGTGATGTGCAGAAAAGTGCACGGTGGCCGGCGAGTGTCGGCGCGCTGTACAAGAAAGAAGCGAGGCGATGTGAGGTGCCTTCTGATCGGCCTTGCGGCGGTGGAGAAGGGGGGGAGGAGAGAGAGAGAGGGGGGGGGGGATGAAGGCACAAGAGGAGAGCGGAGGGATGGGGAGGAGCAGTTGGTTGGCCGGCGCACCGGCGATGGCGTGACGTGCCGCATGGGCAGCGTCTGAAAGACAGTCGGAAAGTGTGTCATTTGTGCACCGAAGGCAGCGGCGTGGGAGTGGGGACAGCTGTTCAAAGACGACGCCAGAGCGCACGACCGCTGTCACCCGCGGAAGTAGCGGCAGTGCCGTCCCAGCCCACGACGCGCAGGAAGGCTACCACGGTGCTAAGTCGTGTTGGTTGTGTGTGGGACGTCCCTCAGAGGAGGACAGAGAGGCAAAACGGTGAAAAGGGTAAAAAGAAGTGAAAACTCCTACTCGGGGGGGGGGGGGGGGTTGAGGAGGAAGGAAGGTTGAAGGGAGAAAAGAATGACAGAGAAAGTGAAACGGAGAGTCCCGCCGTACCCCCGCTGCGATTGGGTGCTGGTCTCCACATGTCACACATGAGGGAGAAAACAAAGCCGTGGAAGCTGCGACACACACGCAGGGCTGGTGAAGAGCGCAAGAGTCGGAGAAGCCACACAAATCCTTGGGCAGAGCGCGGCACGCACCGTGGCGCTGAGCCGCGAGGGTGGCGGTGTACCCAGCCCGTGCACAACAACACGCCTCATCGCACGAGGACGGGGGCTCGAGTTCATTCAACGAAGGCAACAGAGAACTGGCATACAGCTGCATCCGCCACACTGCTGCAAGACTTTCCAGAGCGGGAGAGCGTGCGGTGAAGCAAGAAGGGGGCGGAGAGGCAATTGAGACGCTAGTAAGGGCAAGAGCGAAGAGCTGACGGAAAGGGAAAGAGGACAAACCAAATCGAACAAGGGGTGGGGTGAGGAAGGGGGGCTTGAACTTCTGCTCCGAGAAACACGCGAGACGGTTTTGGGGAAGTCTCCAAGTAAAACGGCAAGCCGATGACCCGCAAAAAAAAAGAAAAGAAATAGAGAAAATGCCGTGAGGGACTCCGCATCGTCCTCACCTCGGCTGATGCACGCCAGCTGATAATCCCAAGAGGAGCCTGCCCGTGGTGCTGGGCGGCAGTGGGCATCGCGCGTCTCCCTTTTACGCCGGCAAGGAGACCGGCGCAGGCAGAGAGGAGGGTCGCGATACTTGAAAGCTGCCGTACAACACCGCAACACCGTGCCATCTTCGCCCTTTGCGGGAGCGGGGAGGGAGGCGTCGTGTCGTTTCGTGTTGTGTCCCACGCGGCGAGGTTCACGCTGGAAGAGCGGCGGTGCATCGAGGCGTCCCACGTGTTCGGTGCGTGCACATCACCCGGCTGCGGCGCCTACCAGACTTGTGAGCCGCCGCGTGTCATCGGCTGCTGCATCGGCGTCATCGGCGGCGGCATGCTGGCAGTCCACAACGTCTCCTCGTCATCCTGCCACGGCGCGACGTCGTCCTCGGTGCTGCGGGCACCGGAGTAGCGGCTGCTGCTTTTCCTACGGCACGCGCCGTCGTGGAAGCGGCCACTGCCGACTCTGTCCACGTCGCTGCTGCGCGAGCTGAAGGAGCTGCGAGATGGCATGCTCCCCCACAGGGGAGCTGTGACGGTGCACGAGGCAGGTGCCGCTCCAGACGTCCCACCAAGGCAGGAGCACCCACCACAACACACCAGGTACACGCCCACCACGACGGCGACCATCACAACGGCGTCAGGCTCAGAAGGACCACGAGGCCGACCACAACGCCGGCAGATGCGAGACACAGGCCGACCACCAAGGGCCGGTCCATCCCGCTGCTCCCCGGCTCTGGCGGCTGAGCGGTGGTCGTCGTTGTTGGACCAACCGTTGTCGTTTCTGTTGTTGGCGGTGCCGTGGTCGGTGACGTCGTCATCGTCGTCATCGGTGTCGTCGTCGTCGTCATTGGTTTCGTCGTCGTCGTCGTCATTGTCGTCGTTGTTGCCATCTCGGAGGCGCAAAGACTGTACTTTGTTCGCCTCAGGTTGGAGTCGTAGTGATACTTGTTCTTGGTGTCGGTGTCGGTCCAGTAAGGCACTCTGTCGTAATCGATAATCACCGCGCCGTAACGCTGCCGGTACCCGCAGGGGCAGCGCTCGGTGCCAGAGTAGACACGCCAGTGGTTCTCCACCGTCGTGCCGATCATGCCGGCCCCAGTCAAAACACTGGAGTCGCGGTTGCCCCTGTAGAAGGCGACGGCATTCTCTGCACCGGCGTACCGCCCCTGGTCCCAGTACCAGATGCAGCTCAGCGAATTATAAGACGTCCCACACCAGGAAGACGACAGCAGCGAGGAGGCGCCCATGAAACTGAAGGTCACTATGTAAACGTCCTGGTTCAGCGTGTCCGCCACGAGAGTGTACACCGCCTCTGTCACCATGGGCACGAGCGAACCACCAGAAGCGGAACAGTGCTTCACCTGCTCTTTATACTTCTCGACGGAGGCTCTGTAATCGCTCCAGACGGCCACCTCACCCGGGCCGTACAGCGGCGCCGTTGCGGAGGCAGTCGTGACCGCCAAGGCGAGCAGCAGCCCGCACAGCGGCAGCAGCAGGCGTGACAGCAGCATGGTGAGCGGGAGAAGCAGTCGCAGAGCCGAAACACAGAATCGAGTTGAAGCGAAGAGCGAAGCAAACGAAGCTCACGTTGAAAACAAGGAAAACACACACGCGAGAGGACGGCGCTGTGTCTGCGGCAACCACGTGCGCCTTCGCAGTTTCCACACACGCACAGGAGGAGAGATACAGCGGGTGGGTGTGAAGGGGCGAAGAAAGAGAGAGTGTGACCCGTCGTCAGCAGCTCCGGCTTCAGGAAACTGGCCAAAAAGAAGAAAAGGGAGAAGCCCTGGGAAAGAAAGAGCGTAAAACACAAACAGAGACGAATGAGCTGATCGACTTTGCAAAGAGATGGATTGATTTAGATCTTCTTCTCTGCCCGTGTCGTGCAGGTGTGTGTAGGTGTTGTGGGATGGGGGGATGGGGAAGGGGGAGGGAGGGAGGACAGAGAGTGCAGCATGCATGAGTCAGGCGCAGTGTGTTCCATTCCACAAGCAGCCGGCGTGGCGGCCAGGAGCCCGTCACAGCTCTCTCTCTCTGCGCCAACACAACCGCAGTCGTCGATGCCGCGGTGGTGGCCGCAAAGCAGGGCAGGCGTGTTCGTTGCTTCTTGTTGGGCTTTGACAGGGGGAATAGAGTGCCCACCTTCCACTGCCCTCGCGGTGCCCCTGCCCCAGCAGCGAGGAGGGTGGCGGTGGCAGCTGACATCGCAATCGCCTGAGCCGGTGGAGGAGCACACACATGGAGCAGGTGGGTAGGAAGTAAAGCGCTACAAAAGAAGTTGGCAACGGGGGTCCAGCGTCACCTGGACTGTCAGCGGCGTTACCAGCTGACGGGTGGTATTCCCTTCCCTTTCGCTTCGTTGGAACAGGGGGCGTCCTTGACAGACACGGAGCGGTGATCAGCATGGAATGAAGAAGAGGAGGAGGAGACACAGGGGCAGGGGGGGGGCTGTCAACATCGGTGACCTGCCGCATCTCCAGTAAAGTGGAGTGCGAGGACGGTCATGCGCTATCCGGGCTGTCACACCGTGGAAAGACGACGCCGCCGGCTCAGACAGAGGTGCAGGTGCGGGTGTGCACGTGTGAGTGTGCGTACTCTGAAGCGTCATCGAGGAGGTGTGGTGTGAGACGCTAGGCCCTGGTAATACCGGCGTGGCACGACAAGAGCGCTGCTCACACCACACAGCGGCTGAGCAGGTGCGCTCGCACATACGCAGGCGGGGGAGGGGGGTGGACAAACAACAAAATGATATTTGCAGCCGCAAGGTAGAGAGCCGAGCGAGAGCAGTATTCCATGCTCGCTGCTCGTGTACCGGCGCGGTACACTGGACGGAGTTGGCGCCGTAGCCGGTGGAGGCGCCAGGACGACGGTGGGGGGGGGGGGGACGTAGGCGGAGGGCAACGCAGACAAGTGGTACCGAGGCCACGTGCGGCAGCGCACGCACAGACTCCATCACAACGGAGCTCCATCACAGCCCTCTAGCGGTGTGAAACTGGTACAAAAGGCAGCAGCACTGCTCCACTCGACAGAGCGTCTCGTTTCGAGGTCGCATTTGGTGTTGATGCAATGCTGCGCCGCGACAGGGGTTTCGCGCAGCTCGCACTCATGGCTCTGTAGCTTTCTATTCGCCTCCGCGAAGGTAGTCACCAACCGGCACCGAGGCAACCAAGAAAAAAATCAGCCACGGTAGCGCTCCTTGCGCTCCCTGCGGAGCTAAAGGCATCTACGCGCCTTGTCAGTGACGGCAGAGGTGACCGCGTCGTCGCATTGTGGATGCGGTTCAAAGAGCCACACGAGATCAATCCAGCGGTGGTGCACAGAAGTTAATGTTGCAGTTTATCCTTCGAAAACACCCTCAGAAAAAAAAACAAGTGAAGGCCCAACACGCCGTCCTTACACAGAGAAAAAAAAAAGACCGCCGCGGTGCAAGACCACTTTGGCGCCTCACATCGCACCGTGCTTCATCCCGGCACACGACGTCCTTTCGACTCTGAAGCTGGTCAGTCCTCAAGCACGATGCCGCAAGCCAGGGTGCTCCCCTCATCCCGTTTTCCGGTGTCGTGCGACGTCCGCGTTTGCGTTGACAGAAACTCCTCAAGCTGGCCCGTGTGCTGCCCTTTCCCAGACTTAAACCCACAGAGACACACATCCAGGCTCGGTCCTGGCTCCGCCTGCGCATGAAAGCGTGTTGACACTCGTTGGCCGGGGTGAGGGCCGGGGAGAAACCAACGAGGGAGGGGGGAAGGCGATTACCTGACTCTTGTGCAGCGGACACTCCGAGCATGGCGTTTCCGAGTTCAGTAACAGTGACGCGTCTGCAGATGTCTGTTGCGCTGAACGCACACAGCTCGGCCTTACCCCACACGCAATCTCTACGCCAGCGCTGCCCACGTGAGAGCGACTGCCTCTACCCGGCCCACCAAGGTGAGCCGGCCACTGTCGAACCGCATCGCACGCCGGAACAGGATGAGCTGTTCGCGGCTGTTTCACGAGTGTCGGCGGCCTCCGAGAGATGCCGGATCCCTCGGCTAGCACTGGTGGTAACCGAAGAAGGGGCCTTGAGCAGAAACTACACGACGAGAACGCAAGAGCGGAAAGCGGCCCAACAGAAGAGACAGCGAAGGGATGGCATGAGGGGAGGGGAGGAAGAGGGGGGAGGGTCATGGCCTCAGGGCAATCGGGGTCGGCGCCGTGCTCCATGCTCGGGGCAAGATCAGCATCCGCAGCGGGTGAAAGGTGCCAAAGAAGAAGCGTTGGTCAGCCGCGCGTCCGAGGGGGGGGGGACGGTGATACTGTGGAGTTCACGAGGTCGTTGCGTTCACCGAGGGGCCCGAGAACGAGACAGCCCCGCAGGGGGGGGGCGGGAGCATCCCCGCAGAAAAGGAGAAACAACCGGAATGCCCTCGACAGTGGAATGGGTCGGCGCCACCGCTGCTCTCCCCTGCTCCCCCCCTCCTCTCCCTGGCATCGGGCTCCGTCGGGCACGATTTGAACCGCACCGCCCATCTCACCAGCAGAGGGGCCTCTGGCGAGCTGAAACGACTCCCCTCCCCACTCGTCGCCCCCACCATCCGTCCGGCACGTGGCGCGAGCGGAGACAGTAGACAAAACACGCGGGAGTTGCCAGGGAAGCACACAACGCCACTGAGAGAGCCGGCCTGGCCCACACAGTACGCGGCACTTCGACCACGGCCGCTCCACGTGGCTGGGAGAGCGAGTCCTGTGCCAACGCGAGTGCGCATTGTGGGAGGCGGCGAGCCCCTCCACCAAAGACGCGTCACCCATACGGTGCTTGGCTGAGAGCGCGTGCGACGGCGGCCCTCCGATCACGCGTCTGGCAGCTCCGTAGTGCCATGGCACATGCGCAGGTGACCCACGTCGGCACGCCCCCCTCTCTCACCACAGCCCAGCCAGCTCCTCGCGCAGCGCTTAGCTGAACGCCTGCATCGCCCACCTGCTGTGGCGCGCGGCTACAGGCCAGGAGAAGTGCTGGCGCCGCTTGGTAGCCCCGTGCCTCCTCACTCCTCCAGCGTCGTGAGTGGGCGGGGGACGCACAGCACCGTGGTCACCCGCAGCAGTGTTCTCGGAGCCCCTCGCCCGGTCCCGTTTCATCGCAAACCGCCACGCCAGCGGCGGCGCCCACGCCACACCACCGCGTGACCCGTGAAGGCCCCTGAGCCGCTCCTCCGTCCGCCCGCTGCTCCAACGCTGGCGGCGCGGCCACGTTGACACCCGACCCATCACGCGCGGGGAAGTGCCGACTCAGGTCGGCGCTGTGGTAAACCACGTCGGTGGGGCCCGCAGTACACACGCTCGCGCCACCAACTCCGAGCGGCGGTCGACGCCGATGAAACCCGGTGGCCCGAAGCGCAGGTCGCACTGCACCGGCGGCCGCTGCTTCTCTACCGTCAGTCTGGGCAACAGCCTGTGCCTCACCTCGACGAGCCGTTGCCGAGCGTCGGTCTGCCACCACTGTTTAATGGCCCACCTGCCACTCAGCCGTCCCGTCCCTCATCGTCGCGCTCTCCATCGCCATCAAGACGGTCGTTACCTCAGCATACCGCTGCACCGCCGTCACGCGCGCCACCCAGCAGGCCACCCCCTCAGCCGTGACGTGGGCTGGTCTCACCAGCGACAGCAGGGTGGTGGAAGAGGGGCTCGTCGCGGTCGCGCTGCGCCTTCGTCGCGTACGGCGAGGAGGCACTGGGCTGGCCTTGCTCGTGTCGCAGCTCAGCACGTGGTTGCGCTCCACCTCTACGAGGAGGTCCATCATGGTCAAAGCGAAAGCGCACCGCGCAAAGCCCTCTGAATGCGCCGCCCCCCCCCCCCCCCAAAGCAGCTGCGCTCCCTGCTGCACTTTGCAGCCCCCGCCGTTCCGTGCCTGTGCCGCTGCTGGCGGTGCCCTTCGCCTGGGCACACACTTCCTCCATGACCAGCGGGGCTGGCTTCGCGCCGTAGCCCTCCCAAGCGCTGAAGGCCGCGACGCTGAGGGCAGCCCCCGACGCGGGCGAGAAGCAGGCGAGCTCGCCGAGCAAGGGCAAGAGGGCAGCGCCGCTCCAGTAGCCGTCGCACTCCATCGCAACACAACCGTCGGCCGCATCGGGTCCCTCGCCGCCAGTGAAGTCGAAGGTGCTCCGCTGTGCGGCGTGCGTGCGAGTACTCCGGGCTGAAGGCCACCACGGGAATGCGGTGCCATCCCAGGGCGGCGGCCCCAACAGTCGCGCACGCAGGTCCAGTCCACGAAGGTCCGAGACAACGTGGAAGCGCACACGGAGGCGCCGCTCGCTGCGGATGCCGTGCGCGGCGAGGTGCCCCCACGATCTCCCCCCCCCCCCCCCCTCACCGCCTCCTGCCGCCGCGCACGGGTCTGCACACCGCGTGGGGGCCGCTGCAGCTGCGTCCTCGACCGGCGCCTCGTCGTCAGCGTCGAGGTGGCCGCGGCGGAGCGGGGCTCACAGACGCCGCCTTCTATCCACACATGGATGCGTTGGTCCTATCTGGAGTCTCCCAAACTGGGACATTGGCGGAACCATGATAGCGACGAGGCGGCGGAGGCTATCCACCGTCATGAGGACCACCACAGCACTTCAAACAACGAGGCGCAAGACAGGGGCCACGCGAGAGTGGCGGAGCGCTACCACCGTCGTGTGGGACAAGACTCGGGAGGCGGCTGCCCCCGTTGAGACGCTGGAGGAAAAACAATCGAGAGAGAGAGAGAAGGTGCCGGAACAAAACAAGAAAAACGAAGGTGGCGTCACGAGGTCGAGTGTGAGGGCGCAGGTGGTGTAGACGTGTGTAAAAGCGCCTTGACAGATTTGCAGACAAGACGGTAGGCGAGGGGAAAAAAGAGCAAAACCACACGCGAGTAGAGAAACCAAAAAAAAAAAAAAGATAAGGATGGAAAGGCGAGGCGGAGGTCACAGTGGCCCGTTCAGGCCGCGTCTTGTACAAGCGCAATCGGCACAAGAAGTGTGAAGGGGTGATCTCTTGATTGCATCAGAGAAAGGTGAAGTTCACAGGGGCGCTTCGTGGCGGTGGCGGTGCAGGGCCGTTGTAGTTGACGTGGCTGTGGAAAATGGAGAGCACAGTGTAAGAGGAGTGGCAGTCAGAGCCGCTTTGCACCGATGCCTCGGTGGGTGCTGCATGTGTCATTCGTGACGATCGACTTGATGGAAAGCGTTGGCGACGGCACGGCCCTCCCACCAACAGCTCGTGGCAGTGTCTCAGCAACTGACTCAGAGGCGGTTGCTGTCCTTGTTGACTTTTTTTTTTGTCCCGGTAGTGGGTAAACGTGATTTGTGAGAGGGCCGTCTCACCTCTAAAATGGTTTGCAGTCGCACTCGACGAGCTACAGACCTCTGGTGATCTCCCTACGAGTCGTCCAAGCTGCCAGCAAGGTGGTGCGGCCTCACCTGGACAAGGCACACAGGGAAGGCTGGGGGTGTCGCTGAGCTACATCTTGCTGAGAAACTGCAGCGTATGTTTTTTTGGTGTGTGGGTGTGTCTCCCCTGTCGGTGTTTGCAAGTGAGAGGGGGACCAAGACGGCACACAAGAGTGCATCCACTTGGGCAATGCAAAGTGGCACCACTATCAAGAACGCACCGTTTCCGTGGCGCTGGCGACACCTTTTCTGTTCACCGGCATGAAAGCAACAGATTCAGCGCGTCGGCGGTGGTGAAACGCACCACATGCGCCCCGTCTCTGTATCTGAGTTGCCGCAACCTCACAGCAGAGCCGGAGTCCGAAACGCGTGATCGCAATCCAGCGCCTTGCGTCGCGCTCTCCGTTTACGTATCGCTCACAAGTGGTCGTCGTGCAACTTTCGCGCTTTGCTTGTGGCCTTCTCGCCGAGCCCTTCACTTTCGTGCTGCCGGGAGGCGAGGTGAACATGTTTTGAGAAGCGTATGGTATGCCCCACGCCCAAGGCGGCAAGTCACAGTTCTCCCTACCGGGACAGAGAGGTGCCGAGAGCGGTTTTATCGGTGAGTGATCATTTTGTGCGCCACCGCGCAGAAGCTGGGTGTGTTGTTGAGGTGGGTGCGGCAGCCAGAGTGAAGGAGGAGCAACAGTGATCATTCGATACGGCGACTACATCCCTCTCTTTGCCAGCATGTGAAATGGGGGTATCAAACCCGGAGTAGACCGTGGATATTTAACACGAGCGGGAAGCATCAATGGGGTACAGCATGCTGACCTGCGTAAGAACATCACTTGTTTCCACATTCACGAATGTGCCGGTCGCGTCTCAGGAGGAGCTCTTTCTCGCTACTTGACCGTTGCAGCGCAAGAATGCGAGACCCACCGAGAGAGTCGTTGCTCTGCCACCTGTCAGCGGTGAGCAGAGCGAGTGCTTAGCACCTTCTTTCTTTTTTTTTTTTTTGGAGACAGGCATCAATGTAGAAAGGGAAAGTAAAACACCGTCCGAGACGATGTGAAGCAAGCACCGACGAAGAGGCAGGTGTGGGTAAAAGCAAAAGGAAAACGTGAGATGCGGCGGTGTGTTTCTGTCAGTTGCATCTACAGGGTGAGATGGACCAGAGACCTTGCTCGCAGCACCTGCCCCCACTGGCACCAGCCTTTCACTGCGTTTACACTCTACCGCGCCTTTTTTTTCCTTTGTTTTGGCGCGCTCGGACTCGGCATTGGTTGACGTTGAACGAGAGCAGGACGAGCGGGTACAGGCGCGCAAGGCTCTCATCATCCACTCCCTTATCGGCCCTCCCGAATCTGAAGAAAACAAAAAGAGTTGCGACAGAGGTAAGCCAGCGACAAGAAACAAACGCGATGGTAACTACACCCACTGTCCATGAAACGGTGAACCCCCGCACGCGCAGAAACGGTAGGAGAACAGATGTGGGAGCAAGGGTGGAAGAGTAAGGAGCAGCAACGATCTCTGACGACGGAGGGTTGCACTAGCACTTGCCTACCGCCACCTTTCATGGTGTGGTTCGCTACAACACTGCGTCCGCGTGGAAAGCAAGCCGTGGAATCTTCACTTGCTCAACACACCTCGCGTGACATCATCTTTCTCAAGCGCAACGGAAAGCAAAGCCAGAGACAGTGATCAAGCCCACCCACCAACACACACACACACACACACACACACATCACCTGCTTCTGAACGCTGTAGGCACATGGTAGGAGCAACACAACCGTTGCGTGGGCCACCGTGCGACTTGCGCGACGCCTTTCTCTTGCCCCTTGTTACACATTCGGTGCATTAAAACGGTGCATCGTCGGGGTTCCAGCCGAAGCGTGTGTTTGTGTTCATGGCGTCAAGCGTTGCCATGTCCTCTGCGCTCAGCTCAAAGTCGAACACGTTCGCATTCTGCTCGATGCGCTCCTTGTGCACCGACTTCGGGATCGTGATGATGTTGTGCTGGATGTCCCACCGCAGGATCACCTGCGCAGCGCTTTTCTTGTACGTCTCGCCGATCGCTATCAGTGTCGGGTTTGTCAGGAGCTTTCCGACGCCAAGAGGCGACCACGCTTGGACGTAGATCTTCTTTGCATCGCAGAAGGCGCGCAGCTCGGCCTGGTTGTTCAGCGGGTGCAGCTCGACCTGGTTCACCATCGGCGTCACCGTGCACATGGCGAAAATATCCTCGAGGTGGTGAATGTTGAAGTTCGACAGACCAATCGCCCGCACCTTCTTCTCCGCGTACAGCTTCTCAAAGGCGCGCCACGTGTCGAGATACTTTTTGCCCTCCTTCTCCACAATCGCGTTACCGCCCGGCCAGTGGATGAGGTAGAGATCAATGTACTCGACGCCCAGCTTCTCGCGGCTTTCCTCGAAGGCGGCAAGTGCGCTCTCGTAGCCCTGCCTCTTCGTGCACAGCTTGGTTGTGATGAACACCTCCTCACGCGGGACACCAGAGGCTCGCACAGCAGCCGCGACGCTCTCCTCGTTGTTGTAGATGGCAGCTGTGTCGATGTGGCGGTAGCCGGCCTGCAGCGCCCACTTCACCGCATTCTCCGTCTCCTCCCCAGCCGGAGACCTTCCGAGACCGAGACCCAGCTGCGGCATCTTCACGCCGTTGTTCAGGGTCACCACAGTTTCGCCAACGCCAGCCATGACGGTGAAATGTGTGGAGGGTACGTTTGTTGGGGGGAGAACCCGAGAGTGCCCTGAAATGTAAGTCGGGGAGAGAGGATAGAAGTGACACGGAGGAAACGTGGAGCGTGGAGGCAACCTGTGGAATGTCGTAGAAGGTGATGAAAAAGGAGCAGAGAGGTGTTGGGTGGGTAAAGTAGAGGCGCTGGAAACCAAAAGGCGTGTTGTTGAGCGCTACGGCACGTGTCTGAGGCGAAGCGTTGCTGGAGAAAGCGTGCAATGTCTCACTTCCAAGGCTGCAGCGCCGTTCCCTTCCACGGTGCTCCGCCTCCAAAGAGCTGCGGAAGCGGCAGCACGATGCGTTGCTCCGTTTGGTGCACGGAGAGGAGTCTTAGATCAGCCGGCAGAACAGTACGTGCCAACCACGATGAAAAAGAGGTACCTCGCCACACCGTGACGGCTACCGGTGAAGCGCGCAAGTCGGCCCAGGCTAGAGTCGTTGAGCGGATACTGCTACAAAGGTGGCTGCGAGATCAGCCGTAGAAGTTCGCTTCTTCTGTTGTTGTCGCCCTCGTCGTTCGTGACGCTGTGCGCGGTAAAAGAGTAGTTATCAGTCAAAGCGCTGGCCCCCCTAGCCACTGGGACACGCATTCCCGTTCGAAAATGTCAAGAGGGAAGCCGGTCAAATGACTACCGCAGCACGGGCTTTGAAGAGTGCTTGGGAGAGCGACCTCAACGCAGACACGACAGAGTGCAGATTTGCCAGGAGTGTGTTTCTTAACAGACGCAGCGCACTTGCGGTGGGGGCAATCGAGGAGAAGGGAGCCACATTTTGCAGGCACAGAGAAAGAAAAAAACTTGTCGGCAAAAACAACGGAGGTTGTACATCAGGGAATGGGGGCTACGGCCGTAGGGGCCATTCTGTCTGACGATGGTGCAGGGTACTCAGTGCGCCAAATGGGTGACATGAGAGAGAGGACACATGGTAGAAAGCTGCAGTGCAAGAGAGCCATCATCAAGCCGAGTGATAAGCGAGTAACGTGCCAACGCTGAGCGACAGTGTCCGCAACACCCGGTCACACAGCTCTGCTGGAGATGGCACACTCTCGCGGAACACATAGAGAGTCCCGTTCTCGGACAAAAAAAAAACAGAGGTGGGGAGAAAGCTTTTGTTCCCTTTTTGGCAGACGAAAGATGGTCTCAGAGTGAAGTCAGTGTGCGTCTTAGGGTGCGTGGAGCGCCAGCAGACATGCTGCTGCACCTCGTCGCCGCTCCCGCTCCACACTTCTTGACAATTGTTGGAGTAGAGGCAGCTTTCAATGAGAGATAGAGAGCGTGTTGCGGGGGCAGATACGACTCCTGGCTATCCAGCCGTCCGGCCCTGCGTTGCGTTCCTCCTTGTCCCCGGTGATGAGACCGACACTGTCTGAACGCTCGTCCTCAGCACAGACCCTAATGGGCCAGTGGCGTTGCGCACACTGCTTCTGCTCAATAAGCGCCAACCAGAAGAGTCGCGCTGACCTCTGTGTCGTCACTCTGCCTCCGACAACGTGACCCCCACCGCTTCGATTGTCGGCGTTGTTGCCACTGTCCTCATAGGTTTCCTTGAGAGTGTGCTCCGCTCCCTTTCTCGACTCCCTAGCCCTTGCAGAGCCACTTAGCGAGGTGACATGGTCAAGGGTGCACTGGCGGCGCAAAACCAAGGCCGGCAAAGAGGTGTGATGATCACGGCTCGCATCGCCCTCGCTGTGCGCCATGGCTGCGAGTGGTGAAACCCCAGTGAGGCAGCCACGTCGGCAAAGTAGCGCGCCCTTGGTATTGCAGCGTTCCACTGGCAGCAGCAGCTGCAGCACCGGCATGGTGCTCACACAGCCAACAGGGCTCCACTGCAAAAGTGGCCGGCGGTCCCGCTGACTCGCCTCCTGTGGTGTCGCGTCATGAAGGCTCAATTAGCCGCCGGAGGTCTCCCACCGGTGAACAGCTGAGACGCCATCGCCTTCTTGCCTTCACCACCGCAAGATGAAGGGACGACTGGCGCGACGACCAATCGGTCGAGGAGGCTGAGACCAGCCGACAAGGTGACACCTTACCGCACTAGCAGGCATCGCGACAGCGACCCGTTGACGCTACCATTCTGGCTGCAGACGTGAATTGACAGCGGAACAGCTGGGGTGCAGAAAGGCTGTGAAAAGCAGCTCCAGCCGCACTCGCCGTAGCGCCTGCGTGTGCGCCTTCGTCGTCGCCGCAGTGAGGTCACGCCGCTGGGAAACTGTAGACGTGGTATGCCTCAAGGCCGGAATGTCTGGAGTCCATCGCGCCAAACACGGAGTTGCAGACAACCAACTTATAGGTGCTGCAGCAGCCTGCACAAGGGCAACTGCTATGGCTGGTATTCGTTGGTGCACAGAAGAAGGACGGCAGCGATGAGACCACCGCTGTTAAGAAGCCGCTGCAAAGATGGCCTCCAACACACGGGGACGTCAACGCCGTGCTTGGGTGAGTGAGGCCACTTAGGCTGACGCTCTTGCAGATTGCGGTTTGCACAATGACGAAGCCAACGGAAGCGCGGCCACCACCAGGACAGTGTTTGGCGGGAGAGATCGTCTGAGTACCTACTGCTGCAGTGGCCAGGTGTTGTGCCTCAGCCTCCCTGCAGTAGTCGCCCTCAGGCCACGGGGGGTTGACTCTCGCCTGTCGCCGCTATCCGAAACAAAAAGTCAAGCTCAGCGGAAAGTGAGTACTGCTGGTGCAGCCGTCCGAGAAGCACAGGTGGTGGCGCTGCGGTGGTGCCGTTCAAGGCGGAAGGCTCGCTGTCAGTAGTACGCTCAGCTGCAGACGACAGCGCCCGCGCCAAAGCTGTCTGCGTACTGCGCGGTTGACTAACCACACGTCGAACGACATGGCGAAGCAACTTCATCGAGGCGGCAGCCTGACGGTCGTCGCTGCCTGCAGCATGGCGCCTGTTCACCACGTCGCCGTCGCCGACAATCAAGAAGCGGCGGTCTGAAAGCACGCCGTTTCTGTTGAAAGCCAGCGATGCGAGCCCAGAGCAGATTCGCATCGACAGAGTACGCTTCTTTGCGGTGCTGGTGGTACATCCAGGCTCATCGTGAAATGTGTCCAGTGGGGGAAGGGGAAAACACTAGACGTTGTATTCGGCGCCAATGCTGTTGTACTGTGAATGTCGTGAGTCCAAGACGAACGCAAAAACCTTTCTCCCAAGGACGAGAAGTGCTAACTGCAGCACCAGAAACAACGACCAGCAGGAGGGTGAAGAGATGATGGAGCACAGACAGAAGGCTGACGGAGGAAGTAGCCATTCGCAGACCTGCATACCGCATCGGTCGGTCGACGCACGCATCGTTGCGGCGACGCTGTCCACATCACGGCTCGTACGCAACGTGTTCGCCTTTGGCACGTGATCAGATCCAGCAGACAACACCGTCACGATGACGAACGGCAGTGCCATTGCGCGACGGATCCCCCACGCACCTGGACCAGAAAACGGTGTGTTCGCGCTGCTTTCCTGCAGCCCCCACCCCCCTTTCATCAAACCACCAAGCAAAGAGATTCCCACGTCACAGCCGCCGCCATATCTGGATAAAATCCTCGGAGGGCTCTAGGCCATGGCGTCGGTGGGATGGCGGGATCTTGCTTCGGGGAAGGTGTGGCCCGGTGGTGATCGCGTGGCGCCCGCCGCGCCTTCGCAGCAGCAACAGCCGCTTTCTTTCCCCGCCGAGCCCGCCCCGCTTGCGCTTAGGTTTCCCCCACGGCCCCGCCGCGAAAGCACCCGCCGCCCGAACCCCCCCTCCCCCATTCTCGTTGAAGCGAAACCGGCCCAACCCCCCCACCCACCACGCCCACCACTGCGCACCGCGCCGCCATCCCGCCATGTTGAGCGTGTGGCCTGGCCGGCGAAGAGGCCTTTGCCTGCTGCGTCGCAGAGGGGCGGCTTTCCAGAAACCCCACCGCCTTTTCCATTAATCACCATGTCGCTGGCGGACCCTGCTTTTCCTCCGCGGGTAGGTGTGCCGAAAGGGCTCGACAACGCATCGTATTTACGTAGTGTTCATCACCCCAGAAAATGACTGCGATACAGACGCCGCGCTGTAAGTGCCTCCCGGCTCGTGGCACGGGGCTGTGCCATTCACAACCCACGGCGCGTCCAGAGGGCCTGGAATGGGGAGCCGAGTCGGTTCCCCATCACGGGTCATAGTGCGGAGTCGTACCACTTCAGCTACACCTCAGACGGACTGATCGTCAGGACGCCAGCATTCCGATCCTGCATCACAAAGGTCAGACGGGACATTACACCGTGACGATGCGTTTTCTCGACTAGAGTTTCAGCTCGCTCGGCGTCTCAGGATTTTTTTCTTTGTTGCTGTTTGTGCTTCGAAAATACTCCTCGACCACGCAATTAAAAAGGATGTGGAAAGCGTGAGGCGATTTTCTAGTGGAGCCGAACAAAACACGGTCCAGAAGGCAGGAAAAGAGGATGCTCGATGGCAGCTCTGGCAAAAAGAGAAAATAAAAAAACTCGCGCACATACAATGCAAGAGTTACTGACGAAGAGTGTCAGACGTCGCGAGGGCTCGGCAAAAGTGAGCGCTTGCGGTGCGTCGAGGGTAAGGCGAGCGCTGTTTGTCGTGTAAGTGTTCGTGAAAAAAATAGTAACACGTGGTGCCACGTTCTTTCGCGCTGGGCGAACGTAGTGTTGTGAAGGTGTGAAGAGCTGTTAGACAGTCGCAGTCATGTATAGTGCCAGTACTATGAGCACGCTTAGCTTCGCACATTATTTTTTTTTTGCTTCTTTAATGAGCACTGCTGGACTTTTTAGCTTTCACATAGAATGGAGGGAACGGAATCTCTCAAAAAAAAGAGCACCGTGCGTTTTCTACTGCTGACGGGAAAGTACTGCGGTTCCTTTCTCTCTTCTTTTTCGAAAAAAAAAGAGTGAATGCCTGAGAGCCGAAAATTAAAAAGTGAGCAAATGTCGAAGAACTTTCACACAACGAGCGATCAGCTGAGGAGAAAGAGCCACGGGAAGAGTGATGATGGTACAGTCGTCGCGTCTGGTGCTTTTTGTTTATCTCCTCTCGGTCTTTTGATTCCGTATCAACATCTCCACCTCCTTTCTTTCCTGTAACGTGTGCGTTGGCGTTCCTTGGGAGAATCTCCTAGTATCTCTCGGCATCTGCAAGTGGCGTTTTCAGCGTGTCTCTGCACGCGTAGGTCTCTCTCGAATGCGGCAGAGTAAGGGTGTGCGCCAGTAAAGTGAGAAAAAGAGCTCCAGTTTTTTTTTTCTTGTTGATCTCCCGCTGTCGTTCACGACGACGACACACGAGTCGTCTCCTCTTCTCCTGCTCTTTCAACGTGCTCGTCGCGCCCTCATCGCGGCAGGCGCGGACACACACACACACACACTTTCGTAGGCACTCAAGTTCTCTGTTTTCTGTATTGCAGATGTCTGCACAAGAGTACTCTTTTTTTCTGTTTCGCAACACGTGCGTGCGTGGTTCGGGACATCAAGGTGCTGGAGACGGTGCACTCTCTCTACACCCGCAAGGATGGACGATGCGTGAGGGTGCAATGTAAACGGAACACCACTGACGTTAAGGTGCTCTGTAGCCGCCACGCCTGCACGCTCGTTGTGAACGCCAAAAAAGGAAGGCGGTCAGTATGGTCCGCGCCACCCACACGCCAGCGGACAAGATCGCGATGGCGGCCAATGCGCGCGCCGACACGAATGTCAAAGTCCAGTCATGACAGTGCACGACACGTTGAGCGCGTGCTCGGCGAGGCGCGGAACATGTGCGTCCACGGAAGCTGACTATTACCAGCATGCGATGACCTGTTGACGCACTCCGATCATCGACGAGGCGATGAAAAAGAGAGGGTGCGTGCTAAAAAGTCGGAACTGGGGAGGACGACAAGCAGCGGCCATTTTCACATGGTCGTAATCCTGGGGTCTCCCTCGTTTTATCACATCACTTGCTCTTTTTTTTTTGTTCCCCGTCACTCTTTCCGTGTCATCGACACGCGCGTTCTGGCTAGCGCGGCCGCTGACGCCGCATGCCGTTTGGCGTATCTTTTCACTTCCAGCTGCTATTTGTTACTGCTTGTTATCGACAAAACACCGAAAGCAAAGAAAGCTCTTCGCACGACGCACGATGCGCGCGTGAACCGGGCCCCGCACACGTCACTGACAGAAGAGAGAAGAGTGGCGGTGTACCGGGAGGTTGTAAGGAAAGCACAGCCGGCTGCTTCCTGCCGCTCTTCACTGCTTGCTGTTGGATGTGCATCATTCTCACGTGCGGCGCTTGATGAGTACTTATAGCATCTTTTTATCGATGGGGTGTCACATGCCCCCCAAAAAGAAAAACAGCAACTGACAACACCTTGTTGCATGCTCATCAACTTCTCCTCTTAATGTGTGTCCTTTTCTTGACTCCTCCCTTTAGCTACTCCCGCGACTCAGTCTCATCTACTGTCACTTTTCTCGGCCTTCTTTCGCATTCTCCTTTCAAGAAAAACCCAATGTCGACCGTCACTCCCACCAACGCCTCCGACGTGCAGGGCAGCACCCCGGCGAAGGAGGCCGCCGCCCGTGCCCGTGCGTTGCTGGAGGGGCTCCCGGGGAAGCGCATCCTTGTCACCGGTGGCAGCGGTCTGATCGGCAGCGGCTTGCTGCGTCACATTCTCCTGTATGCCCCGGCAGATGTTCACGTGTACAACCTCGACATCCTCGACTACTGCGCCGGCAAGGATGCGGTGCTCGGTGGGCTGCGCAGCATGTGCGAGTTCGATGAGGCTGGTGCGGACATCCCGAGCATGGAGGAGATGGCGGCGCGCTACCACTTCTGTGCTGGCTCTATCCTGGACAGCGCGCTTGTGATGAACCTGCTGCGCACGCACGAAATCGACGTCATTGTGCACATGGCTGCGCAAACGCACGTCAACAACAGCTTCACCACGAGCCTGAACTTCACCGAGGTGAACGTCATTGGCACGCACACCTTGCTCGAGTGCGCGCGGGAGTACAACGGGCTGAAGCGCTTCATGCACATCAGCACGGACGAGGTGTACGGCGAGACGTCATCGTCGGGACATCCGGCCAAGGAGGACGCCACGATGATGGCTCCGACGAACCGTACGCCGCAACCAAGGCGGCTGCCGAGCACCTCGTCGCCGCCTACTACCGCTCCTTCAAGCTCCCTATTCTCGTCTCGCGCGGCAACAACGTGTACGGCCGGACAGTACCCCGAGAAGGTTATCCCGAGCTTCATCACCCACGTGCTGCGCAACGAGCGGCTGCCCATTCAAGGCGACGGCCGCCACCTGCGCAGCTTTCTCTACGTCAAGGACGTGGCCAGGGCAATGTGCACCGTGCTCGCGCGCGGTACCGTGGGGCAGGTGTACAACATCGGAAACACGCAGGAGTGGTCGGTGCACGAGGTGGGGAAGCTCATCGTCGCTGGCGTGAAGGGCATCAACGCAGCAGAGATTGAGGCCATGCCGCGCGAGGCGTTCGACGCCGAGTACGTGCGCTATCTGCCTGATCGTGCCTTCAATGACGCGCGGTACTACATTGACAACTCGCGGCTGTCGGCCCTCGGCTGGACGCCGGAGGTATCCTTCGAGGATGGCCTCCGTCGCACGATCGGCTGGTACCGCGCCCACGCGTTTGAGAATGGCGGCTACTGGCAGGGTTCAACGCGGACGCACCGCCGTCCCTGTAAGGGTCCATCCAGTGCTTTTGTGATGCGGCAGCTCCTTGCTGAAACGGTGGACATGCATGTGATTGTGGTGCGGCGCCACTGACGCGGTTGTGCAGCACTGGTTTGCAGAGTTCCCCACTCTTTCCCGCGCTTCATCTGGCGTTCACCGGTCATAGCAGCCCCCTCGTGAGCTGCTTCAGGTGCCTGCCGTGCCCATGCCCAGGAACCTCGTGTGCACTCTTTTGTGTGCCACTTCGTTGCCCCCCTGGCAAGTAGTAGCCCGCTTGCCTGCTCGGCTGTTTAGCTCCCGGGTTGCTGTTACCTCAAACCACTGGCCCGTCGGTTTTTTTTTCTCTGTACTAGCGTGCTTCCTTCACCTGTCATTGTTTCCCTGTGTTCCCTGACCCAAGGAGGAAGCCCGCCTTTCCTCGCCACTCCCAATCTTTATCTTCCGGGTGCCGAGCCTCTTCTTCCCTCTCATTCATTTTTCGTTTTGTCTCCTCTTGACCGCTTTTATTTTTTTCCCCTGCCACTCCACCACAGGTATCGGTTACGGCTCTGGCGGCGTCTGTGAGCCGTGGGCATCCGCGAGAACGCCGCAAGAAACTCTTTCTGTTCAGGCGTTGTATACAATGCGCTGGTGGGCCTGATTGGGACAGTGGTCGTCAAAAGAGCGGCGCCAAAGTAGCGGTCAGCCGCACAGCGAAACTCTTTCGCTGTTTTGTATTCCAAAGATTGATTGAAAGCCCGTTTTTCCTTTGGTGTAGGCGGACAGATTGAGGTCTGACGTCGCGCAGTTTTCGATCTTCGGCAGAGAACGCGTCGTATGCAGATGCTACGCACGAGGCGCCCGCCATTCAAGAGCCACGTACTTCGTGTCTTCCTCGAAAGCTGCTCTCCGCACGCTGTGAGGAAATGCGGTTCCATCTAGCGCCCAGCGCGTTAAGGCAGGTCTTGGCTCACGTTAACGTGCGGGGGAACCAGGATTGAACCAGGATGGCAGGGGGGGGGGGTGGGGGGGGGGGCAGAGCAAACACCGTTCTTTCCGCGCGTACGAGGCTAAGCGTGGGCTCTGTAGAAGATCACGGAGAGGGAAGATGAATGAGCTGTGATCGTGGCTGTCGAAGCGGCAGTTGAGCCGTTGCAAGCTTCAGTAGAGATGACCTTTTGTGCGCCTGTGGCAAACGAAGTGTGATTTGTTGTGCCTCAGAGCGTCTCCGAACAGTGGTGGTCTACTTCGAGGTGTCATGGTATGTGGGGAGTACGATTTGCTTGTCCTTTTTTTTTTCCGTTTGCTCGCTTCTCCGAGGATTGCATGCGTCACTTGCATTAGTGCGCTTGACTTTTCAGTTGTTTACTGGGTCTTTCGATGTGCAGTTGAATTGCTGTAGCGCCTCTCCCCCACCAGCCCTCCGTGGCAAGGCGCGTTTACATCTTCAACTCCGCAGGAAGCGGAGGCAATAGTGGGTTGTCAAATTTCTTTCCTGAGCTTTTTTTCGTTGTTTACTGACCCCCCTCCTGCGCTGACACAACCTGAAAATTGCGGAGACTCGAGCGTGAGATGTGCAAAAGTCCCGTCACAGCACAGCATTGCATTACCATCCTTGACGAAATGAAAAAAAAAATGAAAGACATGAAAAGAAAAAAAACAAAAAAAAGAGAGATTTTGACGAACGTTGCTATGCTGATGTCCACTGGCGTTGACGTCCCACGGCGAGACGGGAAAGGAGAGGAGGGCTGCGCTAAAGTCTGTTTGTGTGCACTGCCGCCACATGGAGCTGCCACCGTCTGCGTCACCCCCCGCCTTTCTTATCGTCCGCCTGGCGCTCCTTCATCGTAGTGACAACCGCGCTGAGCGTGTTACACTGATACGAGAGCAGCAAACGCGATGAAGTGTCATCGTTTGCCGCTCCTCCTTGCGGCTACGAAGATACCTTTTTTTTTGGTTGCTGCTGTCGTTCACCCTTCCTCCTTCCTCACTGCGTTTGTTCATCCGCACGCGCTCAGCCGTTGTCTGGCGTGCACGACGCCGTCGTCTCACCGCACGTGCACTCGCAGTGCCCAGCGTCTTGCACCATACTCCTTCACTGGCTCTCAGAAACATACGCCCCTCTCCTGCACCGCTTCACGTGTGCCGGCATCCGCAGCAGAAGTGTACGGCAGAGACTGCGAACCACTATCCCCACCACCGCCATGACCACACAATGATGCAGGCACATCCACACAGCCTTCCATGACGGCAGAGTCGCCTTCCAACGGCGCGACAGGTCGGCCAGTGTGTACCGGTCTGCGCGCTGCGCTTTCCCGATGCCGTGCTCAGTGGAGCAGTTCAACCACTTCCCTGCCGGGCGTTCAAAGCGGACGGAATGCGCGATGCACGTGGACGCGGTGCGTGTCACATCCTGCCTAGTCACGAGGCGGGGCTGCGAATGCACGTCAGCCGTGCGCATCGTCAAGCGTTGCGTGTTGTGGAGTTCAGCCTTTCTCCCTCCCCTCCATGCACCTTTTCTTTTTCGTTTTGCAGAACCCGCCTTTGGCCCGACACGTCGCACTCTTTCGTGCTTCCCTTCCGTTACTAGCGCCTTTTTTTCTTTTCTTGGTCCCCCACGCGTTCGCAGGCGTCTCATCAGCGGCCTGCCTCGCGTACATCTTGACCAGCGCATGTATTTCCCCCGTACCCCGCCACCTTGGCAACGGGCACCAACACAAAGGGGGCGTCACGAGTCTTCTTCACACAGACGGGGCCTGACAAAGTGCTGCGAGGCGTCGGCACCTGCCGCAACATACGCCGTGGCACCGCCAGTGGGCACACCCTTCACTCACGGCGCGCTTCCCGGTTCGGCTTCCCGGCTGCTCTGGCGGTTCCTGCTGGCCCTCGCGTTGAGGTGGCGGCGGGGATGGCGGGCGGTGCGTGAAACCAGCACGGGGCACACACCAGCCCCCTGCGAATGGCGGGTGGGGTCTTGGCCGGGGTCGCAGCCGCCGCGCCGGGTGGTGCCAGGGGGGTCTGGGGCACCCGGGGAAGCGGCTGGGCGGCCCCGCCACGCTCTTTTGGCGGCGCGGGGAAGGTGGGGCCGGGCCCACGTGGCGCCCCGCCCAGGCTGGGTGGCCCCAGGCGGAGGGCGGCGGCCTCGGCCGGTGGGTGAAGGCGGGCGGTGTGGCCGGGGGTTTCGTTTGCTGGTTTGTTTTTGCTTTTTTGCGGGGTGGGGCGGGTGGGGGGGGGGGGAGGCGGTTGTCGAGGTGGAGTCCGTTCGCGGCCCGCGCGCGGGGCAATGGCGGGCGTGTGTGTTAGCCTGCGCTTGTGATGGGTTGGTGTCCCTCCCGCTGTCGTCGATCTGCGGAGTTGGGGGGGGGGGGGTTCCTGGCGAGCAGCTGGCGGGATGGTGCCGTGTGCTTCGTAAGCTCGCGCGGTGTTGCGGGGGGTGGGGGTGCGGGGGTGCGGCATCGGTCGCTGCGCTCTGTTGTGGTGCAGCGTCTGTAACGCATCCGGTTCGGGCTACGCCGCGGGGCGGCGGCCACGATTGTTGCCGGTCGTGCGCCGCCCTTTGCCGTTCCCTGGTGTTTGGTTCTTTTTCTTTTCCGTCCAGTTGCATCCGCTTCACTCACGTCGAGAAAGTTATAAAGTCAGTTAAGATGGTTACGTTTCCAACGCACTCTTCGCAACTACAAGCGCCGTATCGGGCTCCAACGACCCTCCCAAAACTCAAGGAAAAGAAAAGAACCAAACGGAGAGATGAGTCTTGGCACGGGGTGGGAGGGAGGGGGGGGGGAACCAATTGTGCAGCCTCCGATTGTCCATGTCGGCGGCTGCGGGAAAGAAGGGAAAACGACCGCGCCGGCTACGGCACCGCACAACAAACATCAAAAATCCTAATAGCAAAAAAGACGAGACAGAGAAATCGTCGCCAGTACAGCCACACTTGCACACACAGAGGACTACGCAGTGCCACGAGACGACCCGGGGTCGTATGCTCACGTTAGGGCTTTCGGCGCCCGGTTACTTACAACAACAAGAGACAGGAACACAGAGAGAGAGGGACTCCGCTAACACCGTCGCAGGCACTACACAACGGGCCTTGCAAGACGCAGCCCTGCACCTGAACACGTGGCGGCATGTGCTCGCACTCACACACACTCCTCTCTCATACTCACACACACACACAAACAAACACATACACGTACGCGCGGCGCACGAGAGCGGCTCCGCCTTTCCGCGGGCTCACCTGTGCCGAAGTGCGCGTCACTGCCGCGGCACTTACTCGCCAGCGAGACGGCGCATTTCCTCCTCGAGGAGGCGCTGCTGCTCGTCGCGCTTCGACGGCTTGTCGACGTTCGCGCGCTTGCGCCACGTGTGCTCGAACTCATCGGCGTCGTGGAGGAACTTGGCGAGGACGGCCTTCTCGCTCTGGCGGCGGTCGTACTCGCGGCGGTGCTCGGCGAGGTAGTTCTCGCGCGCGGCAGCCCGCTCGGCACGAGTGCGCTCGGCGTTGGCCGACTCGTACTCCTTCCGCTTCGGAATCTCCTGCGCGCGCAGGGCGCGCTCGTACAAGTTCGCCTGGAGGATGTCCTTGCGGTCGTTGTCCACGCCGCGGCGCTTGTACCCGGCAAGCAGACGCGTGAGCTCGTCCTCGAAGCCGGCCGCGCTGCGGTAGACAATAGCGTCGTCGACCTTGAAGCCCGGGTACTTGATGCGCAGCTTGCGCAGCACCTCCTTGCCACGCTCCTGGCGCTCGCGCTCGTGGTACTCTGACTTCAGCTTGGCGACGTACGCCTTCTGCAGCGCCTCCTTCTTCGCCTCCTCCTGCTCGCGCCGCTCCTTGACGGCATTCTCGCGCTTCTTGTTCTCCTCCGTCTTCATCTTGTCGATGCGCTCCGCCTTGGAGTTCATGCACGCCTTTTGCAGCGTGTAGAGACTGGTGCTCCGCGCCCGCGCCGCCTCGAGGTCCGACGCCGGCGGGATGACCGGCCGCTTCGACGAGGACGCGGCGACGTGGGTGAAGTCGGAGTAGCGTCCCGACGCCATCGCCACCGGCGAGGCGGCGACGGTGTCCACGTTGGCGACGATCTTGTTGAAGTACGTGAGCATCTTCGCCTTGGACGAGTCGCGGAAGGAGAGGGTGTTCGTGCGGGTGTCGATCTCGACCGACACGGACTCGTCGCTGAGGATGACTGGCTCGATGCTGTTCACGTAATCGGCCGCCGTCAGACTGCCGTTGTACGCCGCGAGCGACAGCACCTCAACGTAGTTGCAGCTTGCCGACATAATCTCCAGCTGGCGGCGCAAGATCATCTTGTGCAGCTCATCAGCGTAGCGGCCCAGATCAGCGTTCGCCGCTGTCAGCGCCGTCACGCTCTTGTGCAGGCCGGTGAAGTCGGCGAAGTTCGGGTCCTCCAGGTTGGCCGCAATCTTCACAATCTCGGGCGCCGCGAGCGAGTAGACGCCCTTCACCTTGAGGTGCGCGAGCAGGCTTGCCTTGGTCGTTGTCGGCGACTCGAAGAGCTCGTCGATGCGGGCGCTCTTTTCGCGGTAGCGGCCGAACGGGTCGAGCTCGATGTCGCCGTCTGCCACGCAGAGCGACGCCAGGACGGCGCGGGCGGCGAGCGGGCCGCGCTTCTCCTGGCGCTTCATGGACGCGGCGATGGACAGGCAGTAGGCGTGGTAGTTGTAGACCGAGCACGTCCAGAAGATATCGCTCATCGTCTCGTAGGCGCCGGACACCACGTCGATGAGATCCTCATTGCGCTGCACGCGGTCGCACAGGCGCTTCAGGCACGACAGCACGTCGAAGGCGCCGCCGTACTGGCGCAGGCTGCAGATGTCGTTGAGCAGGCAGCACAGCGTCTCCACCGTCTCCGTCACGGCGGACGTCGAGGAGAGGAACGCATCGCGCTCCTTCAGCAGCTCCTGCACCGCGTTGCGCGAGGCGGCGTCGTCGTGGTCGTGCAGGTGGTCGAGCGCCATGTGCGAGACGGCGCGAGACACGGCGCTGGAAATGTCGAGCACGCAGGCCGGCATGTTGAACTCCTTGCACATGGAGAGAAACTGCCGCACCGTCTTGTTGTAGATGAAGGTGAGCTTCTTGGCAAAGCCGATGTTGTTGTTACCGCAGAAGTGACGGATGAGGCGGCGCAGCGCGGCCTGGCACGGGAGGATGTGCCGCTTCTCGGCGAGCGCGGCGAGGGTGATGCCGTTGAGGGCAGCCAGCATGCGGTCGCCCTCCGAGGCGTCCGTCTGCATCGCCTCCGCCCGCTCCTTCGCCTTGCCGCACATTTGGCGAATGCGGGTCATGACGCAGTCAACGATGCGCTGGACGCTGTCCTCAAGGTGCTGCGAGCCGCGAAGGCCGCTGCGGCAGCGACGCAGCACCTCGATCAGCTTCACCGGCTCCAGCTTCTCATGCGTCAGGCAGAGGTCGGCAAGCAGCTCGAGGCACTCAAAACCCATCGGGGTCACCTGGTTGAAGCGCAGGTGTGACGACAGCGCGTCAATCGCCTCCTTCACGTCATTGTTCTTGAGGTGCTCGTGCGCCTTGGAGAGGCTGCTGCGCGCGCGCGCGTCGGAGGTGGCGGTGCGGTCCATGGCTGTACGGACACGCTCACGGCTGACTGCGACAACACTTTAGAGGGAGTTATGGAGGTGGGGGTGGGGGTGGGTCTTGCTTACGTCGGGAGACAAGCTACACGCAGTGTGCCGAGACGAAAAAGAAAGAGAAAAGTAAAATAATAAAAAAAGAAAGCGAGAAGTTGCGGAGTTGCGAGGAGAGACAGATGTGGAGCCGCTGTGGAGGGAAATGCGAGAAGGGTGGAGTTGCTGTCGTGGTGGCGCAGGCACCCGCGAGAGACGTGGAGAGGGTGTAGAGGAGAATGTGAGCAGACGGAGAGCGAGATGGCGGTGAGGTGGAGGTGCGAAGTCAGACATCTTCAAGCACGGCGCGCAGATGCGGGCGTGGGGAGGGGGCATCAAGGAGAGGGAGAGGGAGATGGTGGGGAAGGGGGAGGGGGGGGGGAGACGAGGCTGCTGCCCAGATGCGCGGTGCTTCGACCCCCGTCACCCTCGGCGGTGCGAGCCTGTCCGCTTTTCTTCCTGCGCCGCCCGCGGCTCGTGGGCTGTGCGGCTTGTGCGACCGTGGGTACGTGACCATTGAGGTAAGAGGCAACGTGCACATCCGCCTAATAGCAAGTAAACAGGCAGACAAGAGTGTCGCGCGTGAACACAAGTGAGGAGGTACGGCGGGCGCTCGAAAGCCCAGGGCCCGCCGTACCTCAAGCCCGTGTTGTACACTCTTCTTGCCTACAACACACATAGAGAAGCACACAGACGGGAGCAGCGTCAGTGGCGTGGCGGCGTCAGTGCCGTGCGAGAAGGGGAAGCAGGTGGAAGGGGAGAGGCGACGGAGGGACAGGGACCACAATCGTCCTCCTCCCCCCTTCCCTGTTGGCAGACGAGGAGACGAGAAAGAAACGGCCGGAGAGAACGGCGAGGCCGGTGATGCCGTCAGGCTAAATGGCGCGTTGGTTGCAGAAGATGGTGCCGTTGAAGTAATTGCAGTCTGCATTGGTGAGGGCGCCGGTGACAAAGGCGATGTTGTCCAGCCGTGCCGGCACCGTCATGAGACCGCGGTCTGACACGGTCAGCTGCCACGCCACGCGCTCGTCCACTGTCGGCAGCTGCTGCACCTCGAACGCACGCTGCACGAGGTCACGGCGCTCCACACAGCCGTGGCAGCTCCTTGCGCGGTCGCGGATCATCTTGCTCAGCTGCTTCGAGGAGAGAGTCTTAAGGTGGTCCAGCGAGGCGTTCGGCGTCGCCGACGAGGGCAGGCCGCGGGTGATGGTGCGCAGCGCCTCCTCGTCGCCCCAGCCGATGTGGCGGCGGTGCAGCAGGAACGTCTGCTCCGGCGGCACCTCGGTCAGCAGTGAGCCATGCACTGTGTGCGCGGCGACGAGCACAGCAAGAACGCACAGCGCCAGCGTGACGCACGACTGAGGCAGCATGGCGAAGGACACGACGCGGAAAGGCTTGCGTGTGTGTGTAGATACGGGTGAGTGCCAGCGGGTGAAGACGGTTTATCAGCCTGATCGGGTCACCCTGCCCTGCGTAGCGCTCCCCTCGTGTGGTCGAAGCAGCAGCAGCAGTGTGTGTGTGTGTGTATGTGTGTTGATGCCCTCGACAAGAAACCAGCAGAAAAAAAGGCGACTGAAGTGCGGTGGTGGTGAGGAGGGGGGAGGGGAGGGAAGGCAGGTCGGTGGTGGACGGAAGAAGCTGTATGTGTGTGTGTGTTTTTTTTGGGGAAGGGGGGGGGGGCGTGAGAGGGCGACAATGATCCGAGGCGGTAGAGCAGCAGACGTAAGCGGCGCAGAAGGCAAGAGGGGGTGGGGGGGGAGGGGCAGGAGAAGGGGTGCACACGCCCAACAGCGCGGTGGGAGACTCGCCGACTGCTGTGCACGCAGGCGGCGACTTGGACGACACCACAGCGCTCTGCCTCTTGTGACGGACTGTTGTTGCCTCAAAATTTGGAAAAGGGAGAGGGGGAAGGGGGAGGGGGAGGGGGAGACTCGGCGTAGAAGCAGCAGTGCTTGAGTGAAATGCGGCTAGGGCCGCACACACACACACACACACACACACACACACACACACACACACACACACACACAGCAACGAACTCAGCCAATGCACATGTACAGGCGTTAAAGAATATATATGGATCACACTGGCACACGCGCCAGCGTTGCGGGTGTGCGTGCCGGTCGCCTCGCGCTGGCGTTCACGCTCACAGCACGGTGTCACCCTTGATGACGATGCCGTGCGTCGCTCGGCCGTAGCTGCCGGTGCACCCGGGGCTCTTGACCATCACCCAAAAGAAGAGAGAGGAGATGCCGCCGAAGAAGTGCCACGCGCCGTGGTACATGCGGTACGGGTCGGCGCTGTCGTTAAGCCCGAGCACGAAGAAGGAGACTGCCATGGCGACGAAGAAGGCACCAGCGGCGAGGTAGCGGAGGTGGAGCGCGGGGAGGCGCTGCTCGATCAGGCAGTGCTTGACGATCGGGAAGAGGCTGTAGAGGAGAATGGGCCCAGCCGTGAAGCGCACGTCCCATGGGTGCTTCTGCTGGATCACCAGCGTGAAGAAGACGCAGAAGCACTTGCAGCTCATCTCCACGAGGGGGCTCTGGAAGCAGCACAGGAACACATACCAGATCCCCAGCATTGTGATAATGCCGACGTTGTCGAGGCGGTGCCACTCCTTCTCCGTCAGAAAGATGGTCGCGTTGAAGCTCTCGGCGGTGTGATACATCAAGGAGACGAGAAGGCAGAAGATGGAGCAGCAGGACTCAAAGATGTAGTGGCGCTTGTAGAACAGATAGAGCGTCGGCAGCACGGTGAGGTGGCTCAGCACCGTCGTGAGGAAGAGGATCGCGGGGTGTTCCCCGTGGCGCATCGTGTCAACCGCGAGGCACGCGGAGAGAACCGGGAGGGGGCGCGAGGTGCGCGGTCCGGTGTCTGTGTGTGAGTGGTGGTGGTGGTGGAGGAAGTGAGTGCGTGTAAGTGAATGTATGCACTTGTGTGTGCATGTGTGTGTGTGTGTGTGTGTGGGTGACACCTCTGCAGCACGAGCGTGACGTGAGCCGTGGCAGAAGATAAAGAAAAAAAAAAAGGCAACCAAACAACACCGCAAAGGAGACGGAGGAGAATGGAGGCGAGTGGAGGCGGGCCGGGGTGCGCGCATGTGTGTGTGTGTGTGTGTGGAAGGCGTCTCTCTGTGTACTGACCGTGGGCGGCAGAGGAGGGCCGTGAGACAGGTGGGGGGGGGGGCGCCGCAGCGAGTGGAGTAGCGCCGGTGGCGGACTCCTCGTGCCATCGCATGCCCGTTGCGGGGCGTGTGCAGAGCCGAGGTCCTACCGCGAGCCTGTCTCCGTCCCCCCCCCCCGTGTGACAAGCGCGTCGGTCTTCGCTTCTCGTCCGTGGGTTACACCTGTGGAATACCCCGTGCCGTGGCGACACCGTGTGTGGCGGTGGCGGTGGCGGTGGCGGTGCACTCCAGGCTGGGGCGCCGTGGTGTGTCTGTCTGTCTGTATGTTTCATGGAGAGGGTCGTTACAAGTGACCCCCTTCCTCTACTGAGGGTGGCGCCTTGGGAATGGCGCGAGAGGAGGGGAAGGGAGGGCGGGTGGTGAGGGGAGGGGGGAGGGGGGGGGGGGCGATGGCCCCTTCCGCAGTGTCAGAGGTTCACCACAACAGCCACCGAGTCGTCGTACCGCGGCGAGCCCGGTGGGGTGCGCTTGCGCTCTGTGCGCTGACGCAGAGAGAAGAAGAGGAAGAAGACAGTGATGGCGATAAACACATGGAAGAGACCGTGAAAAATGCGCACCGGGTCCGCCATGTCGTCGAGACCCAGCACAAAGAAAAAGACACCGACGGCGCAGGTGCCCAGTCCGATGAAGACGCGGCGGAAGATCAGCCCGTGGCGGCGGCGGCGGCTGAGGAGGTGGGAGATGATGGGCACGGAGATGCAGAGGCCGACGGGCGCCGCCGTGTACCGCACATCCCACGGCGCGGCCTCCTGCACGATGATGACGGCGAAAACTACAAAGAACTTCACATAGTCCAGCAAAGCGCGGCTCTCGAAGCAGGCGAGGTGTATACAAGAGCCGCCCAGCGAGCCGATCGCGCCAATGTTGTCAAGCCGGTGCCAGCCGAGCTCGGACAGGAAGATCCTCGTGTTGAAGCACTCGCATGTGTGGTACATGAAAGACACCGTCACGGCGTAGGCGCCGATAACCGCCTCGAACCGCATGTCCCTGCGCACGAGCAGCGCGATGACGGCGAGCATCGGGAGATGGCGCACGACGCAGGTGAGGAAGACGGCCCATCGTGGGTCGTCGGGCCGGCCGGGCATTGTGCTGAGGCAACACACGCTTCTTCACACTCAACTATACAACGGAGGTTAGGTCTCGAGCAGCCAGCATTCAAGACCGTTGCGAACTCCTGTGAGGGCGATGGCGATGGAGCGGGCTGGAGTAGCGACGAGAGGGTGGGGGTGTGGGTGGGTAGCGTCGTCGCAGTTGATGCGGAGACGGCGATGAGGAGTCGGACAGAGAGGCGGGTCGATATCGGGTTGCTTCACGACGGCGGCGTCGAGGAACAGCACCAGCGCCTTGTTGTCACCACCAACACACTCACACACACACAGAGAAACACGCAAAAAAACAACAACTCAGAAACAACAATAAAAAAATAAGAAAACACCGTCACGACTCTCTTGATGCGGCACCCGCAGGAACACCAGGGGCAGCGACAGCGCGACGTGAAGGCGGTGTGGACGACAGTGTGAAGGCCGAGGGGGTGGGGAGGGGGAATGGAGGAGGGAGGAGGGCAGTGAGGGGAGAGGCGAGTGGGACGGCGTGTGGCTCCATTGGCGAACGCATCGCCGGCAGCAGCGCCGCGCACGGTGAATTCGCGAGGGGGCAAGGGCCGATGCCACAAGAGCGGGGTGAGGCGGCCCTGGCCTTTCCCGGAACAGGTTACCTGGTAAGCCGGTGTGTGTGGGAAGCACGGACTGCGATACACGTGTGTGCCACGACCATGGGCGTTGTTGGCTTTGTTGGAGCTTTTGAAGGCGACAATGCGGTCGTCCTAGAGGAAGGCGGCTTGGGGGCAGGCATGAGTGCGCGGGGAAGGTGAGAGGGGGGGGGAAGGAGGGAAGAAAAGAAGGAAGAAAGCCGCGGTGCGAGCATGGCGGAGAGCAAAGAACAGAGACGGACGCCCCCCCCACCCCCATCCCTTTCACAAGGGGGACGCAGAGAGAACACAGAAGGGAGCCGAAGACATCGAACGAGGAGCGGCGGAGACATCGATTGGCAAGGCGCATCAGCGGAGGAAGCGTATGAGAAGAACACCGTGCATCGTCGCCCGCCTCGGCTCGTGCGGCAAGCACGCACCAACACACTGACATAAACACCCACAGACAGACAAACAGACAGGCAAAGACAGACCGACAGACACAGAGAGGCCGAGACACACACGGCAGACCCCCCCTAACATGGAGTGTGTGTGCATGGACCTCTCACCTCTCCCCCCCACCGCACACACACACGCACACACTCATACATGGATATACCGTTCTCTACGTGTGCTAATGCAGACACGAAGGAAAGGCGTGCCGAGGGGAGGGGGAGGGGGGGGAGGAAGAGCCCCTGTGCGAGCCTCCAGAAGCCGACAAAGAGAAACCACACAGGAGGGCCGCAAAGACGCGGTGAAAAGGCGCACCGGCCAACGTACGCACACCGACACAGCGGTGAAGGGGGGGGGGGGGGAGGAGGAGTAGGAGACCGAGAGGCGCAAGGAAGGAAGGCATCAAGCAGTTAGCAAAAAAAAAAAGTACAGTCGGCAGGGTATGGGCGGGCTAAAGGGTGTGGGGTGTGACGGGGAGGGAAGGGTGAGGGTGTGTGAGGGTAGGAGGGCGCCGCCTGGTCGGAGGTACGCTACCATTGTCGCTGGCATCCACACACACACACACACACACACAGCCACACAGACACACGCACGTGCTGGTGCATCTGTCAGGGAAACAAGGAGGGTTGAAGCGACGGCGTGAGGTACCGTAACCGGCGAGGACGTGCCGGGTGGGGGGGGGGGGGGGGAGGCGCGCGCGCCGCCGTGCGCGTCATACGGAGCAGCACCCGCGTAGCCAGCGCCACACCCAGCCACCGCTCTCGTCCCCGGCAGTCACCTCCATGACGGCAATTTCGTCGTCCGGATCCGACACGTGCTCGGTGGCACACGGCAGCAGTGTGCGTGGTGGGACGCGGTCTCCGTGGGAGATCAGCGCGCCGTTCTCTGCTGCGTTGCGGGCGGCGGCGGCTGCCGCAGGCAGGTGTCGGCGCATGCGTCTGCGCCGGCGTGCGTCTGCGGTGCTCATCATCCGCCCCTCGTCGCCCACGACCGGGGCGAAGCACATGGGGCACATGGAGGACCGCTGCCGCCACGACTCGAGGCACTGCAGATGAAAGCCATGTTCGCACTTGAGAAGGATGGCGGGGTTGTCGAGTGTGAAGTGCTCCAGGCATATGGGGCACGAGGAGAGGTGGTACTCGCCCACGTCGTACGTCTCCAGGTCACCCGTGACTTCGTCGTGCGCGTAGTCGCTAAGATTGGAGCAGCTCGCCTCGTGCGAGCCGGGCGGCACGGAGCCAGCCGACATCACGATGGGTATGCGCGCCACTCCCTTCGCTGTGGCAGGGCCTTGCGTGGTCGGGTCCCTTCACACACACACACACGCAGGTGCACTGTGCCAGCGGATGAGTGGGTGGGCGGAGAAATATGAGGTTACACGTCGAGATGCAATGGAGAGGAGGGCAGAAGGGGATGAGGCGGTGAGCTAGAAGGGAGGGACAGAGAGGAGTAGGGGGAGGAGGAAGAAAAGCGAAGGAGGAGGCGCTGCACTTGTCACGGAGGAAGTCCCCCGTTGACAGCCTTTACCGATTGGGCAGGGGCGCGGCCGTGTGTATGCGCACGGTCACCGGTGTGCAGGCGGAGTGACAGCAGGATGGAACCTGACGGAGGGGGGGGGAAAGCAAAAGAACGCAAAGCAAAGCAAAGCAAAGGAGGACAGGAAGGCGGCGCTGCGTGCACCAGCAGGGGTATCGGGGGGGGGATGGGGAAAGATGGGGGGGGGGAAGATGATGAGGGGGAGGGGAGACGCCACCGCACTTGCGTGGAAGAGCAGGGAGGGTGATGGAGGTTGTGTTGGACAGGTGCAGAGCAAGGACATGTGAGTACACCACATGCATGCGTGGATGGAGGCGGCGTGTGTGCGAAGGCATGCAAGGGGGGCAAGCGGAGACCAGGAGGGGGGGAGAGGAGGGGGGCGACGATGAGTGTTGAGGGATGCGTAGAGACATGCAGGGACGAAGGCGGCATCGCTTTTTGACTGTACCGCAGCGAATTACGGAGAGAGGGACGGGGGCGTGTGACGGCGGCAAGGTGCCGCTTGTGCGGAGCTCCCGCCACAAGTCGCCCGGCTCCGCGGTACCCCCCTCGCCCTTCCTCTCTAGGCGAATTCAAGCAACGACGGTGCTTGCCAAGAAGGCGCGAAGGTAACGGCGGCACGCCGCGTGTGCGTCAGTGTGTGTGCGGGCGCAGTGGCCTACCTGTATTCATGACTGGCAACGCTAATGTTGCTTAAGGGTGACGCGTCATCTCTGCAAGAGGGACGCTAAATGTGATGGAGAGCAACGGGAAGTGCTGAGAAAAGGCGAAGGGGGGGGGGGAGCAGCAGGGTGCGCGGTGGGTGGGCACAGTCCCCCCCCCTTCCCTGACACAGCACACAAACAACAGCACCCCGTCCCGCCTAGCTGCGGCGGCCGTTGTCACCCTCCGCACCCTCGTGGATGAACTGACCGGGGAAGAGCAGCCGACGGACGGCGGTTGGGGCAAGCCGCTTCGGGTCGGTGTCCACCACCTCGCCGGCCATGCGCTTCCGCTGTTCCTCCTTCTCCTGCTGGATCATAAAGCGGTAGAACTCCGGGTCGAAGAACTGCAGTGCCGCCTCCAGCCCATTTGCGACCACCACCGTGGAGAAGAAAACACCGATGAGAAGCATGACAGCGTAGGAGAAGATGGCGAAGACACGGACCCGGTCGAGGCGGCGCACCTTGCGCTTCGAGGCCACCATCAGCTGCCGGTACAGGGTCGGCGAGGCTCCGTTCTGGTGCCATAGACTCACGGGGCTGGTTGACATCTTGTACGCCGTCTGCAGGATCGCGTACTCGCTCTCTCCCGTGCTGGTCTTGGCTGTGTCCGGGTGTGTCTCGAGCACCAGCGTGCGGTAGCGGGCCCGCACCTCGGCGAGCTCGGCGTGGTCGGGCAGCCCCATCACTTGCAGCGGGGACCCGTGCTTCTGCAGCCACTGCTGCTCCTTCTCGAGCTCTTCCGTGCGCTCCATCCCAGTCTGCATCCGCAGCGCAATTTTCTTCTTTAGGGCGGTCGGGGTGAGGGCCAGGAAGAGAGAGCGCAGCGCCATGGCGAGGCGGCCAGGCCGGTAGCTGTGCTGTGGCCCGGTCGTGACACTGCGCGACGCATGCACGCACGGCCGCAGCGGCCACACGGCTGCGAAAGGGGAAGGCCGCGTGAGGCGTCGCATGATGACCTTTTCAAAGTTGCACGTGCATGCATACAGGCGTGGCGAGTGTGTGTGTGTGTGTGTGTGTGTGTGTGTGTGCCCGCTTGTACATGTATATGTGTGTGCGTATGTCCGTACGTGCGGCGGCCCGCGAGGACACAGGGAGAGCGAGAGGGGGACGAAGTTAACACAGAGAGGGGGAAGGAGGGAGATGGAGATGGAGATGGAGGGAAGAGACTGAGCTGTGTCGCATCGTCGGTGCAACACCCCGGCGTGCCTCATCACGTGTGCACCCCTCCAGCCTTAGGGCACCTCGCACAGGCCAGGCAGCAGGAGAAGGGAGGAGACTGAAGGCGCTGGCTAGCACGGCGTCATTGCCGAGAGTGGGTCGTGGTTGGGCGGGGGCTGTGACGCCGCGTTCAAGGGAAAATGTGTGTGTGTGTGTGTGTGATTGACGAAGCCGTCCTTGACATGTGTGCATGACGAGTGCCCGCGCGGCAGTGGGGAGCCACCCTTCTTTGTGGTGACTCCGGTGTCACACCGGCGCTTGCCAGAAGCGGCATAGCACGCGGCGCCCATCGAGTTTGCTGCCGTGCAGGTGGGCGACAGCAGTGGCCGCCTTCTCGACACTGGACAGCGTGCAGACGACGGCGACACGGTCGTCGAAGTCGTCAGCGGAGGAGGGGCCGTCACCGCTGGTCTTTTCCTCCCCTCCCTGGGGCTCGGCACGTGCGGCCTTCACTGGTGGCGCCTCAGCTGCTGAGTCGTCGACGAGGACGTGCCACGCCTCGACGGTGTCCTTGACCACGGCTGCGACACGCTCCACCACTGCCGCGACCAACTCGCGCTGTGCCGCCGGCGTGGCCGCCTCGTATACGGCAAGAGCCGTTACGTTCGTGAGCAACACGGCCCGGGCGGGGTCTCCGGCCGGTGTGCCGCCTTGCAGAAGGCGCTTGCGCTTTTTATGGATGTTCTGCTCAAGCCGCCGCCGCTCCCACCGCTTCGCGATGTCGTCCCGTATGCGCGCAACGATGTCCGCGACGGGGAGCTGCTGCAGCGGGGCCTCCTTGAGCACCCGGTTGAACCAGAAGTTTGCCACGGCGTCCCACTGTTTCTCGTAGAAGTGGAAGTGGGGGTCGGTGCGCAGGCACTCCGGCATTTTCAGGTCTTGCATGGAGAACTGCAGCCGCCGGCCCGTGCTGCCCCACACAACGAGTGCGTTGCCTTCCTCAGCCATGTGTGTGTAGGGCAGGGGGGAGGTGTGTGTGTCGGTCTCGGTGTGCCGGTGCAGCTGTGGGCTGGATGGGGAGTGAGGGAGTGACGTACTGGGACGCGGCGAGGGGGGAAAGACGGAAGGGGGAGGGGGAGGGGGGGGGGGGGAGTCAGGCGAGTGCGTCGGTGTTGGTCGTCATGTGCAGGGAGAGAGCTGGAGTCAAGGGGTGTGGCCGGCATGCCTCACGGTGGGTGGGTTGGGTGAGGGGGCACGGCGTACACGTGTCACCGCTGACGAGGGGCGCGGCCGTGCAGCTCGCGGCGCAGAGACGCGACATCGCCAATGTCACGCACACAGCTTCTACGGCCACCTCACGATCCAACACGACTGCCGCGCCCGCCGTGCTCAGCGGACGGAGCGACAAGGAGTGGGGCGGGGGGGAGGAGGAGGAGGCATCGGCGCAGGTGTGGGAGCCTGACGACAGCCCCCCTTCGAGACGCGGTGTGTGTGTGTGTTTGTGTATGTGTGTACGAGGCTGCTCGGGGGGGGGGGGAAAGGGCGGAGGAGCAGGCGTGTTGCTGTTTTGAATGTCTTTTTTGCGGCGCTGCACGACCAAGTCGTGTGGCACATACGCCAGGGGAGCACACGGGGCACAACAGTGCCGAGGTAGACACAGGGAACATGTATGGCGCGGAGGAAAGACGCGGTGCCCCCTTCGGGAAGCAGCTAAGGAAAGCTTGAAGGGAGGGGGTGAGGTTTCGAATAGGAGCGTCCCCCGTCCTATACATGAGTGCGACGGTCAAGTCGCAGCAGGTGTCCCGCGCCACGCCACCGCCGTCCCCGCTCGTCTTCCCCTTCCCTTGTTCTCTACGACCCTCCCTCCCTCCCCCGGCACGCACTCCGAAGCCTCCGCAGACTCCGCAGGCGCATTGCTGCCAACACGCTCGGGGAGTGCACAAAGCGCAGGGCCGAAGCGGCGGCGTGCGGTGATGGTGGCGAGTAGCGGCTGAGGAGCAGGAGAGGTGGGGGGGGAAGAAGAAAGAGATCGACCAGTTAGCTGTGCTAGTGTGGGACATTGTGTTCACGGAGGAAAGGGATGGAAGCGGGAGACAGCGAGGACTGTTGACAACGGCGGCGGCGGCGAGCGACCGAAGGGACGAGGAAAGGAAAGGTGAAGCGGTGCGGGATGGGGCACCGAGACGACGATCGACGACATGCCAATGCGGCAAAACACGGACAAACAAAGAGAGGGGGAGGGGGAACAACACACAACAGGGATCAGCGGCACCGTCGAGAGAGAGGGAGGGTGATGAGGGGGGGGGGGGCGCTGATAAACATCGAAGACACGAGCGCAGCGGTGGAAGAGCGACGGCAGTAGAGTCGAAGGGGGGGGGGGAGGGGAGGGGAGGCGGAGGCGGAGGCAGAGGGAGAGAAAAACGATGGTGTGCGGCGTCAAGCTGTCCCCGCTGCCTGCCCTTCGCCTCTCCCACCAGCGCACGGACGGTTTAAGACAAAACAGGGCGAGAGGGGGTACCGACGCCGAGCAGAGGTAACGAGGAGAGGGCCGCCACAGAGGCGGAAGGAGCGAGAAAGAAGAAAGAAGAAAGAAAGAGGAGCAAGGAGGCTGACATACACACACTCAGATAGACAGACAGACACACACACGCATACACATGCACTGACTCCCTCACTCTCTCACACACACACACATGCACACGAGCAACTGCCACGAGGAGCTAGCGTGCGGCGCCGCCCTGGGAGGCGTGGCTAGACGCATCAACGTGGAAGGATGCAGACGGGGGAAGCCGCTGCGCCTACCCGCCTACCCCCCCCCCCCTCCCCAACCAACACCATCACCACCGGGTACGTCATGACTAGGAGAGTTTCTCGTTCCGTCGCGCCATGGGTGGCCGCGCAATCGGGGGCAGCCGCACCCCTCGCGAGTTCTTCTTGGGTGGCGGCCGCACGGAGCTGCTGCTCACCGTGCTGCGCTTCTGGCGGGTGCCGCTCGTCGATTCCAGCGGCGCAACGGAGGTGACGTCGTCGAAGCTGCCTTGGGTGTCGCGGCTGACCATCTCTGCCGTCGACACGCTCTGCGACATCGAGGGTGTCAGCTTCTCGCGCAGGGAGGAGTTGATCTGGGCTATTGTGTCGGCACTGAGGCCGGTGTCGCCGACGTTGATGCTTGTCACGTGGGAGAGCGGGTTTCGGATGAGTCGCACAATGGCGCGTCCTGCGACGGCAGGGATTGGGTTATGGGAGAGATCTAGGGACTGCAGGGTCGGGTGCCGCGTCATAACCTTGAGCAGGGACTGAATTACGGAGAGGCTGTGAATGTTGTTCCAGCTAAGATCGACGTGCTTCAGAAACGGGCACGTGTCGATCATCGAGATGAGCTCCATCAGCGCCATGGGGTGGGCGTGAAACATGTGGCTGCACTCAAGCGACTCGCCAACGGGAACGTAGCTCCCCGTCACGAGGTAGCGGTAGTCGCGCAAGATGGGCAGGCTGTCGTAGCCAAGGCGGACAAGCCGCTGCACCTTCTGCAAATACATGAGGCGATGCGCCCCGATCACGGCGAGGACGGCAGAGCGCCAGCGAGCCGCCGCCCGCAGCGAGTTGACCACCTGAGCGCGGGACGGGTAGAGGGAGGTGCGCCGGTTTGCCTCCATGCCTTCCTTGATCCACGGGTGCTTGAGAGCGTCCTTGGCCGTCATGCGACGGTGCGGGTCGAAGAGAAGGAGTTGGCGAATAAAGTCCCGCAGCAGCGGTGGGCAGCGCGTGGCACCCGCGGTGTGCTCGACGTCCGGCGCGTGGTAGCCGCGGCAAATCGACCTGGTCAGCGCCGACTCGCTACGTGCCTGAAAGGGGTAATGGCCGTGGAACATGACGTATGCGATGACGCCCATGGCCCACATGTCCACGGGCTTGCCGTAGTTCTTCTCTAGCAGTATCTCGGGGGCCATGAAGTGCAGCGTCCCGCAGCACGTCGTCAGGCACTGCTCGTTGCCGGCGAACACGGAGAGGCCGAAGTCGGAGATCTTCACGACGAGGTCGTTCTGCGAGAGGAGACAGTTGCTTGGCTTCAGGTCGCGGTGCACGATGCCCTTCTCGTGGATGTACTCGACGGCCATGAGCAGCTGCGTCATGAAGCGGCGCGTCTCCAACTCCGACGCGCAGTGCCGGTCAATGAGACTCTGAAGCGACCCACCAGGCAGGTACTCCATTACAATCGACAGCGCGGCCTCGTCTTGGAAAGTCTCCTCGAGCTTCACGATGTTGGGGTGGGAGAGCAGGCTCATGGTCTCCACCTCCCCCATCACGCTGCGCAGCCCCTTCGTGCCGGCCTGCCGCTTGTCAATCCGCTTCACGGCGAACATGTCCTTCCCGCCGCTGCGGCGCGTCGCACTCCAGACGTCGCCGTACGAGCCAGCGCCGATCTTTTCTAAGAGAACGTAGCGCGCCCCGACGTCTACGCTCTCGCTTGCGCTGCCTGCTTTGGCGTTGCGCAAGAGGCTGTCTTGCAAGGCATTGAAGTCCATACCGAACACCCTCCCATGTATCGACTGTGCCCTGCAACTGCTAGCTATGCGTACCTGTCCGACAGCAGCGCAGGTGCAGCACGTCAGCAACAGCCAACAACAGAGGGGAGGTGGGAGGAGGGGGTAAAATGAAGAGATGAGAGATAGAGGGAGATAGAGGGAGAAGCTGAGGAGAGCGTGTCGGCATGGCCACGTGCAACCAGCTCGGTGGACACGGTTGGCACGCCCAT
>OY992811.1:3481319-3544721 GCA_963921375.1 Tiliacea citrago
GCTCCATGGGCATGGGCACGGTGATCGCCTCCAGGGACAGGGCGAGGCCACCAAACGCCGCGCTGCCGCCCAGCGATCCGCGACGGCTGGCCGGAAAGCTGAAGGCCTGCACCGAGTCGACGACTTCGGTGTTCACGGAACTTCGATTGCCATTGCGGCTCGGCACGGGCGGGGGGTGTGCGCCTGACATCGAACGCCGGAGCACCCGCGACTCTCGCATGGCCGACGCGTCCCTGCTCGGCGAGTTCGGCTGCACGCCGCAGTGCCGCGGCCCCGCCCTGGGGGAGGCGTTTGCGTCGCCGAGGAGCGGATTTATGGCATCGTGTGAGTACCGCGGACCCGCCCCGGCGTTGTCCGCCGCGTTGTCCTGCTGCATGCGCTGCTTGGTGACCGTCACGGTGGCGATTCGCACCGCGAGGCGATTGATCAGGCCGCGGCAGTAGTCCTCCTCGCTCACAGCACTGGGCCGCGGCGGGGCACCGACGCTCCACTTGTTCAGCAGCGGCTGCAGCTCACGCACGCGCTGCGCAGGCGGGTACGGCGCAAACGTGTTCGTCAGCACAAGGGCTGCCGTGGCGGCTGGGCCGGAGCGGGCATCGCTCGACGACAGCAGTGCATCCGCACCGCTCGACGCCGTCTCGCTGGCGCCATCGTCCGGCAGGATCGCCTCGATCTCCGTCCGCAGTGCAGCGTGCGTGCGGCCCGGCACGGAGTTCAGCTGGTACATCCCCACCGCAAACGGCACGCCGCGAAGCCCCTGCGGCCCCATCGCCGTGTGCGCCGTCGTTGCTCGCTCGTCGTTGGACAGCGCCCACCACGTCGTCTCCGTCGCAACCACCTGCCCGCCGTTCGCGATCGCCTCCGTCCGCGCAGCCATGTTCGACGTGTCGCCGTAGTAGTCGTAGCCCTTCGTCACCTCGTCGTACCGGATGTCCGACAGCCCCGTGTGGACGCCGATGCGCACGCGCAGCCCAGCCCAGAGCGCCGCGTACTCCTCCTCGCTCAGCCGCGCAGTCGTCGGCTGGTACTCGCAGTCCCCCTCTGCCTTTCCCATCTCCATGTTTTGGTACGTGCTGTCGATGAGGTCCGTGCTCCAGTCGTACTTCAGCAGCTTCCGCTGGATGTCGCACGCAAGCTGCACAGCACTGTACGCGTCCTTGCACGCAATCATGAACGAGTCGCCGACCGTCTTCACCTCGTAGCACCCGTACTTCTTGATCAGCTGCCGGATCGCGCGGTGGTGCGCCGCAATCGCGTCCGTCATGAGCTGCGGCAGTGTCGCCCACATCGCCGTGCTGCTTTCGATGTCCGTGAAGATCAGCGTCAGGGGCTCGTCGCCGTCCTTCGGCGCAGCACCGTTGTCGCGGCTGTCCGAGCAGCAGTACACCAGCGTCCAGATTCCGACCGTGAGCAGCACGCCGCCAATGACGGATCCGGCGATGGCGCCGCCTAGTTCCGCCCCCGTCAGGCCAGAGTTCGTTTGCGCCGAGTACACCATCGCGGGGGTGTTGGCCCGCACTGTCACCGGCACCGTCGGGTCGAGGATCCGCTCCATGGACGTGACGACGAGATCGTGTGCACCGTAGTTTACATAGGTGCACTCCTCGCCATAGGAACTTTCCGTGCAGCCCCAGGTGAATGTGCCGAAGCTCATGCCATTGCGGGTGATGGCGCCGTTGCGGTAGACGGTGTCCGCCAACGTCGTCGCGTTCACCGTAACGGTGCTGCTGAGAACCTCCTGAAGGAATTCGGACACGATGAAGTTTTGGAAAATGGAGGGCGTGTGGCGGGTCGTGTTAACCACCTTTGCGTGGAAGCTGGTGAGCATTTGCGAGGCGGCATGGGCTGCGTCAGACGTGTCCGTCCAGAGAGGGAGGCTGTTGAAGGCCAGAAAGCGGCGCTGCACGGCGGGTGTCGCGGTCCTCAGCGCCGCCAGCAGTCCGTCGTAGTAGATGGAGAGGTCGTCGAAGCAGACAACGACGATGGCTTGGGGGTTGGCCGTGAGAAAACTCGCAATGAAAGCGTCGTCGCCGTCGGTCATGCCAAGGAGATAGTTGACCTTGTTCGCCGAGACGGTCCCACTTAGCGAAGTGGCGAAGTCCACGCTCCTGATGATCGGGTTCGGCACGTTGAACGTGCCTGCCGTCTTGTGCAGCACCTCCGTGATGCTCTGGGCCTCGTCCTCCGGGTAGCCGCGCAGCACCACGTTGGTGGCGGTCGACACACCCGTTACCGCACGCACCATGTCGAGGTTCGAGTAGAGCACGTACATCTCCTGCTCCAGCGTGGGCATCAGGTAGATGTAGTTGCGCTTTTTCTGGAAAAGGTGGGGGTGGGCAAAAAGCGGTGAAGGCAGAAATACGCCGCCGATGTCGAGGTATATCGTCATGGGGCAGGCGGCGACGTCGACAGGGAAGTCGCTGATGTACGCGTCGAAGCTGGCCTGAGCCGTTGCGGTGGTGGCCTTGAGGAAGGCGAAGTTCATCTCGGCAGAGGTCGACTCGAAGTTACTCAGCATCGCCGACATGAGGGCGTTGGCCTGCCTGCCGGCCCTCATTAGCTGGGGGTAGTCCTCGAAGTACATGGTGAGGACATTAACCGGTCGTGCTATCGACGTCTCGGTGATGTAGCAGTCGCTCTGCGGGTACGTGAAGACCGTTTCCTCCTGCATCGTCCACGCCGCGTTCTGCAGCATCGCAAGAAAGGCGGTGCGCCCGCCCTGGTTGCACTCGCAGACAGCGCCAAGACTCTTCGAGATCATGTCGCACTCGCCGCCGTAGTCGCCCACCACGAAGTCACCACCGACAATGTACCGGTTCTGCTGGAAAAGGCCCTTCTTGTACGTGGTGCGGTTCGTCGTCCACGTGGGTTGCCCCAGCGTCTGCAGCACGACCTTCGCTGACAGCCAGCCCGCGATCATGAGCGGCGACGCGCTGGGGTGGGTGGCGAGGTACGAACTTCCAGAGCCGTCCATCTCCGACTCCGGCAGGCTTCCGTAGTTGCCGACCGCCGCCAGATCCCTACTGGCAATGTTGATGTCGAAGGAGCCGGAGTTCTCGATGTAGTTGGTCATCTCCTGCTTGAAGAGGGCGATGTGCTTCGTCTTCGTGTACGTCACCGGAAAGGTTGTCGCGCTCGCAAGGACCTGGTCGTTGCGTGGCGTGAGGACCTTCTCGTTGGCGAGGGTGTAGTACGCCTGGAACACGATCTGCTGCAGCATGGAGGGGGCGATGATGTACGCTGACGACGTGCGGGTGTCGCTCAGCAGCGTCCGCAGGAACACGAGCAGCTGGAAACCCGGCACGCCCCAGAGAAGGACCACCTGCGGACGTGTGTCGGCCATTTCATTGAAGGCGGTCTGGTTTACATCGAAGTTGGTCTCCGAGTACGGGGCCATGTACAGCGCGGCGGGCTTGCGGGACAGGCCGCTCAGTGTCTTCTCCACAAAGGCGAACTCGCTGTCGCCCATCTCTGCACCGGTGAGGTACATGAAGGCGATTCGGCGAGAACGGAGGACGTTGAGGACGTACGACATGATCACACGCAGCTCGGTTTCCGGGTCTGCGTAGGTGAAGTACACGGCATCGTTCCACTGCCGCAGCGCGGAAGAGCCCGTGAAGGGGCCGAGGAACACGAGCCCGCTGTCCACCAGGGTAGTGTTGCGCAGCACTGCCGTGAGGGAGGCGTCAGAGAAGGGCCCGAGGACACCCAGCAAGTTCGGTTGCGCCAGCAGCGCAGCGCCAACGACGCCTTCGATGTCGCTTGCGCTCGCGGCGGTGAAGTTGGGTGAGATGATGCGGATTGGCCGGCCATCTGGCGTCTGGTATTGCGCGTTGTAAAAGGCGGCCTCGGCGCCTGCCCACACGGCCTTGGCCTCGTCCTCCGTGAAGGGCGCCGTGGAGTAGATGGCATTGAGCAGGTACACCGGCTCCAGGGCTGTCGTCGACTGCGCCAGGTACGGGCACCAAAGCACCGAGAGCGCCAGCACCAGCGCCACAGCCAGCAGCCGCCGTGGCGGAGGCGACAACGCCGACACCGACGGCATCGCGCACGTACAGTGGGAAGGAGGGGGAGGGGGAGGGGGAGGCAACAGCCTGTCTACCAAACCGGCCCGAAAGAAGACAAGGAGAAGGAGAGCCGCGTGTGGGGAGCCTCGAGGGAGGGAAAAAAAAAAAGTGACGCAAAGAACAGTCGTAGAGTGGAGTGGAGTCGAGGGGAGGGAGGTGCGAGAAGGAGGGAGGGGGGGGGGTACGAGAGCAAGAATACGGAGAGACGGCGAAGAAGCAGAGCGGCCACCAATACACACACACACACACACACACACACACACACACACACACGCGAGAGAGAGTGGACGTGCAGGCGTTCGCTGTAGGAGTGGTGAGCTGCTCTTGCGTGTCTGTGTGTCTGAGCTTGTGTGGTTGTGCCTACACACGTGTGTCGCCGCCTCTGCGGTGTCTCGCGAACTCGGCGTGTGCCGACTTGAGCAGCAGCGGAGAGCAGTGGCACAGCGTGTGTAGGAACGAAAGCAAATAGAAAGGGAGGACAAGCTTTTCAAAGAAAGCACAGGAAGCACAAACGCTAAGGTTGATGCTGCAGTGGAACAGGAGAAGGGGGGGGGTAGGAAAAGACGAAGGGGACGCGGAGACAGAGGTCAAGCACGCCCACGCGGACGCAGACAGACCCGGAGGGAGGGAAGGAGGGAGGGAGGAGATGGGGGGGAGGAGGAAAGCGATCCGAGGCTATATACAGTGGCAAAGAAAAAGAGTGAAAGAAGGGAAGGGGGGAGGGGGGAAAAGAAAAAACCCAAGGAGAACCGAGTTGAAGACAAATAAATAGGAGTGTGTGTGTGGGTGTGTGTGTGTATGTATCAAAGGAGAAGCAATGAACCCTTTCGATGGTGGCGGGGATGGAGGAGGGGAGCAGGGGGAAGTGCGAGGGGGGAGGGGGAGGGGGAGGAAAAAGAGACGAGGGAAAGACAAGGGCTGTGGCGGAGTGGTGAACGTGCGTGGATCTACAGGAAAGGGAGGGGGGTGGTGGGGTGGGTGGGTGCACTGCTGCGAGAGTGAGGGAGAGGCGGCAGCGTGGACAAGAAAAATCTGGAGACAGAGAGCGAGCAACGAGTTATGGGGTGAGGGAAGCTTACAATTGAAGGAGGAGGAGAGGGAGGACCACGACCCGACGGACAGCTACATAAAAGAAAAAGGGGGGAGGGGGAGGGGGAGGGGGAGAGGGAAAGAGAAGAAAACCCACCACTTCGGCAGACGGGAGGCGAATAAAAAAACAAAAGAGGGAAAGTAGAAAGGACAAGACACACTCACGCACCGATAGGTGGGACGAGCGCAAATGCACGGGGGGAGGGGGGGGGGAGGGGAAGGGAGAAAGAAGACAGGTGAGGGAGCGGCTACATGTACGAGGAAAAGAAGACGGCAAGACGAAAGAAAACGGAGAAGCGGGAGGGACCACAACAAGGAGAAGGAGAGGGACGAGGCGAAGGCCGCACACAGATACCAGGGGCGTAGCTGACAAGCAAGGCTGTGTGTGTCTCTGTGTGTGAAGGAGCTCCAGAAAACCACAAAAAGAAAGAGTTAATGGAAAAAAAAAAGGAACGTGGATGTTGGGCGGAGGGGAGAGGAGAGACGGCCTAGCGAGCTAGCACCCAGGAATGGAATGGAGTAGGCGGTAACGTAAACACACACACAGACAGACAGACAGAGGAAGAAAAAAAAAAGGGAGGGGAGGGGAGGGGGGCGTAACGGTGCGTCGAACGTGTCCGCGCGTTTTTTTTTGCTTTACTTGTTTTACAGATTGCGTGACGTCACAGCAGCGCCGATTCGCTTGTTAGCGAGTGTACTTTGTTTGTGTGCGTGTGTTGGCGTGTGGTGCTCTGCTCTTTCCCTTGTTCCTCTCTTATTGCCCTCGTGTTGATGACAACGGCAGTGTGAGACGGGAAGGGGGAAGGGGGAAGGGGGAAGGAAGGAAGGAAGGAAGGAAGGAAGGGAGGGGGGAAGGGGGGAGGGAGTGACGGTGACAGTAGCAATTCTACCTCGTTGCGTTAGTGCTTGTCGGATGGGGGTAGGGGCGGTGAGTGCGTGCGTGTGTGTGTGTGTGCAGGGATCGGGTAGGCTTTTTTGAGAGACTGGCACGGGGAGTCGGGGTGAGCATCAGTTGTGGAACGAAGACGAGTGCATGTGCGGACGTGTGTGTGTGTGGCGCATCAGCCATGGGTGTAGAGGACAGTGCGAGTAGCAAGAGAAAGAGATGGGATGAGCAAGTGGGTGCGTAATGTGAATGACATTGGTGCAAAGTGAAGCGACGCACTGGCGTGCAGCTCTTCCATTGCGTCTCACGGACCCACCCGGGCTGCACGACGTCTGCAGCAGCGCTTTTGCACGTTGCTACTGCCTCCTGCAGCCCGTGCGAGGTGCGAGGGGAGGGGGGGGGGGAATGCGCCTACTTGACCCTCGTCGAGTGCTCCCCGTCTCGCCGTCCCGCCCAGTGCTTTCCGCATGGAGCACCGTTCCCAAGACTGACGTGCGCATGCAGGTCGTACGAAGGGAGGGCGGGGCTGTGGAGCAGGCAATTGGCACGCACACCGTGCTGCTGCAGCTGCCTCCTTCGCAGGCCCAGACGGAGCTTTCAATCAAAGCCCGAGTGTGCCAACTGGGTGAGACACGGCGAAGCAGGAAGGAGGCCCTGTCGTACGTCGCGGTGGCTTTTTTTTCTCTGATTGACTTGTAGGTCGAAGAAGGGTCGCCTCCCCAGGTACAAAGTGCAGCTCGGCTTGCGTCATCACGGGACGCCATGGCAAACGAAAAAGAGAGAAAAAAAAAGAAACAGCGAGGAGAACCAATACAAGAAAAAAAAAAGGAACAGCAACGTGAGCGTAAACATTGTCAACGAGCGTACGCGTCTTTGGCACACAAGCAGAAGGAGAGGGGGGGGGGCTGTGGGCGGGTGGGGGGTGGGAAAAAGGGAAGAAAAACGGGTAAATACAAAGAAGAAAGGAGAGAGGTGAAGACGTAGGGAAGCAAACAACCAATGGGGGGGGGGAGCATTGACGGGGAGGAGGAAGGAGGAAGGAGGAAGGAGGGGGGGGGGGAGGCAGCCGGCGCATACGGAGTTGACGTGGCGGGAGGACTCCTGTGGACGGCGCCAAATTCCCCCCCCCCCTGCGCTTCGCTCTCGAACGTTTTTTTTTTTTCGCGGGGGGGTCTGAGCATGTCGCTTTTGATTCATTCCCTCACTCTTCTTCTTCGTCTTCGTCTTCTTGACGCCTCCTCCCCGCTGAGGAGAGAGAGAGAGAGCGGGGTAAAGGTCGATGGGGGGGGGGGAATGGGATGGAAAGAGAGGGTGGGGGGAGGTGGGGGGGGGGCATGTGGTAAGCCGACAACAGAGGCCCTCCATCGGTGACTGCCCTCTCCACTAACTTCCACATGACACAGACACACACACGCGCGCACACACATATACATGTACAAGTTGTTGCCGGAAAGAAGGGAGGATGCACATGCGAGCGGGCGAGTCTTCACGCACATCGGGAGACGCCTAGAGCAGGGACAGGGAAGAGAAAGAGAGAGAGAGAGAAGGGGGGGGGGATGAGGAGGCTCTATACTTGGACAAACTCCACACGCTCGCTTTGATAATAAAAGGGAAGCCGACTTCGCACGTGGCGGTGGGGTGGAGGGGGTGGGGGTGAAAGAAGGAGAGGAGGGGAGGGTGCGCCGCACAGGGGCTGTGACACCTACACCCGCACGTACGGCCCGCGGCGCCCCTCCCCCCCCCCCTCCTCCCCCTACCCCTCAGGTGTGCCCCAGGGCACGAGAAGAGCCATCAACTGAGAAAGAGAAAAAAAAAAAAAAAAGAAGGAAGGAAACGTGCAAAGCTCGTGGGGAAGAACACACAGACACACACACACGCACAGCCAAGACAGCAGCACCGAGACGATTGGGACGGGGTGAGGGCCAGAGCGAGAAATAATTTAAAAAAGAAAAATAGAAAAGAAAGAAAAAAAACAAGAGAGGCGGGACTCTTTTGTGTTCTCCTGAGGTGCGTCCATGATACGACTCAAGACTATCACGCAACAGGAGAAAACACCGCACCACAGCCACCAGTCCCACACAAACAAACACACACACACATAAAGTTACACACACACGCAGGGAGAAGCCAATAGGGAGGGAGAGGCAGTGATGACGAGGAACAAAGCAACGGATCGGAGACTCAACCACTAAGGCGGTGGCCTCACGCTCCTTACATATAAAAACAAGAAGTTACCTACACACATACATGTATGCATGTGTGTAGGTACTTACTTTTTTTTTTTCCTTCGTATGAAGTTGAAGGGGCCAGTGCTGCACAGGGTGGGGGGAGAGAGAAAGAAAACACGCAGAGCTTATATGCAAGGCAGACACCGCAGCGCTCACAGGGCTAGAAGGGAAGAGGGAGCAAAAAAAAAAAGAAAGGAGGGAGCGGGTCAGCCAGGGCGCAATGGAAGGGTGAGGGAAAAAAAGGAGCGCGAGTGTGCGTAGGGAGCGCACGGCCCTGCAGATCTGTTGACCCAGATTACGATCCCAGAGGGGAGACCCGTGGTTGGCTAGTAGGGGAGAGAGAGAGAGAGGTCTTGTTTGAACTGACACTCGTACTCTAGAGTAAAGAGGGGTGGGGGTGGAGGGAGGAATGTAGATGGGAGTAGAAGAGGAGGGGGAGGGGTGGGGGTGGTGGGAAAAAAAAAACCGGTCCAAGACGGGAAAATACCCAAACACACACACACACACATATATGAAGACACACACATGAAAAAAAGGCAAGTGTGCTGATACACATGATGGTGCACGGCACCAGCTCGGTGGAGTCGCAGCAGCCCACTTGGGGAAGGCGCAACAAACGATAACGGAAAATAAAAAAAACAAAGCAAGAGCGGAGGGGGGGAGAGGGGGTTGGGGAAATGAGGGGATGGGAAGGCGAGTGACAACGCCGGGTCCCGTAAAGATCCGCGTTGGCGACGCACATGGACAGGAACACACAGAGGCACACAACAAGTGCCAGAGAGGGAAGCGCACACAGAGCTCGTCAGAGAGGCGTGATCGGCAGAAAGAACACAAAAAAAAAAGGTCAAGGTCAAGCGAGGCACCGATCGAAGTGAGGGCAGAGTACCTGTCCCTTCCGGTGCCCTTTCAACCACACACACACACACAGGGGGGAAAAAAAGCATCTATACCTGCGTCGTTCCCTTACATCGCGTACACACACACACAGACGCACAGACGCACAGAGAGAGAGAGAGGGGGAAGAGGCAGCGGCAATGCGAGGTGGACGGCAAGCAAGCACACAAACCAGGTCGAGGCAGAGAGGCTGATAGAGATTGATATATATAGAGAGAGATAAACGACGAGAACCAGCAAAACCACAAGAGAGATGGCGATGAGCGCTGCACTGGAGATCACGAGACACTCGCGTCACCTGCGAGAGCGGCGAGCAGACACGCGAGGTCCGTTGGCGTATGAGGGGCAGCACCTGCTCGCCACCGGCATGTGCTCCATCGGCAACGTACACACGTACCTCCTACTCACCTGACGAAGCGCCACAGCCTCAGCTCAACACGGGACCTGCAAGGTAGGGGGCGGGGGGGGGGGAGGAAGGGGCTGGAGAGGGTAGTTAGCGGAGGTGAGATAAGGAAGGCGTGGGCAGTACAGGGCCGGAGGGGCGGTGCTTGGGAGCGGCTGGCCGAATGTACTGCGGCTTTACGATGCAGCGGGGGGGAGGTGGCCGTTGGAGAGGGGGTGGGGAGGGAAAGCAAGAGCACTTGAGGGAGAAGAGACAGATAAAAAAAAGGAAGAAAAAAAAAGAGTGGGAAAACACACAAACTCAGTCATTCACACACGCGCAGAGGCGCAAGCACCACTTCAAGTGTGACGTCAAAGAGCACACAGACAGACAGACAGACACACACACACACCATACAGCAGAAGAGTCAGAGAAGCAATCGCTGACGCGAGAAAGAAAAGGCAAGAAGAAAGAAGGAAAAACATCAACGAGCAGAGGGGAAGAGCTCTTCAGAAAGGAAAAAAAGAAATGAAACAACAAAAAAACACAATCACTCGAATTCAGACGAAGCGGCTCATCTTTTTTCCCCTTTTTGGGAGGGGAGGGGGAGGAAAAAACTCACAGGGTAAAAATTGAAATTAAGAAATGAGGAGGTGTCGTCGTTCAGGCAACAAGGCAATAAAAAAAGCTCTTTTTTTTAGTTTGTGGCATTCGATGGTGGCGGTGGTGCGTACGGCAGAACACCCAAATACACGTTTTTCGGCCTAGAGCTTCATGTCCATCTACAGCGGCGGACATGGCTCGAGGCGTCCCGGGAGGATAGAGACGGGCCAGAAAGCCGAGGCGCGTGCCGACGCGCTCTCCCACGCATGGAATGAGTCGGGGGATGCTTCGTGGAGGCGACGTATGACCACGGGGAGAGAGACGAGCACTGTGTCAAAGCGGCGGCGCGTCACCGACACCCCAGCGAGACTCGAAAAAGACAAAAAGAAAGGATGAAGCAGATGGAGGGTGAAGCGAGCAAGCGCGTGCGCACACACAAACACAAACACAAGCACAAACACAAGCACACACGCACACATCGATCGCCCAACAACGGTTGAAGAGCTGGTACGGTGAGAAGTACTGTTGCGCACAAGAGGCGCAGCTACACAACAGAGTTGTGTGCAGCACCTCCTCGAAGTTATACGCAAATGGTAATATTGACACTACACCAACAACAACAACCCTTCCTCCCCCTCCCCTCCCCTCCCCTCCCCCTCTCCTCCGCAATCATAATAAAAAAAAAAAATCAGTAGGGCAGCCACTCCTCCTCCAACTCCTCCCACCCCCTGAGGCAACAGCAAGACAAAACGCTTAAACAAAACACACACAAAAAACAAAGAAGAAGAGTCCTCCACGCATAAGATACCATTTCTCCCGCAGAGGGACGCTGACAGAAGGGGGACAGTGCCAGCAGCACACGCAGGAGGGCACAACACTCTTCAAGAGTCAACCAACCAAACAAGCAAATAAACAACAACAACAACCAAAGAAGACCAGAGCAGAGATCACGGCTGGGAAAGAAGCGCGCTACGGACGAGGGCCGAAGTGGTGCGTATGTGTGTATGTGTGTGGGGGGGGGAGGTGGTGCACGGCGACCAAGATATCCTCGGCCCGAGACGAGCGCGCGACGCGTGTGCTGCCATGTGGCGAACCTAAAGACACAGGAAGGAAGGGGGAGGGGCAGGCGAGGAACGCACGGGGGGTGGGGGGAAGGGACACAGCGTACCAGCGAACTAAGCAAGGAGGAAACAACAACAACAACAACAAAAAAAAGAAATGAAGGGCGGGGGCGAGGAGGGGAGGGGGAGGGGGGAGGTTGGCGCTGACGACACTTACACACGCACACAGAGACACACAGACAGCGAGAGACGTTTTCCAGTTCCACGACGGAGCATACATGCGCACCAGGACATGGCTTACATACATCGTTCAAGGCACAAGGCGAGAGAAAGAAAAAAAGAAAAAAAGAGGAAGACGAGGCAAGAGAAGAGGGGATCGCGATGGAATGCGAGTCGGCCACCTGCAGGTCAGACGGGCTTCACAGCTCACTGGAGAGGAGCTCACTGGAGAGGAGGTCGGAGCCCTCGCTGCGGCTGCGACGCCGGAGCATGCGGAGCTCCAGGGGCATGGACACGGTGATCGCCTCCAGCGACGAGTGGAGCCCGCCAAACCCGGCGCTGCTCCTCAGCGACGAGGTACGGCTGCGTGGCACGCTGAAGGGCTGCACCGAGTCGACGACTTCGGTGGTCGCAGCGACGCGAGTGGCCTTGCGGGCCGGCACGGGCGGGCCGTGTGCGCTCGGCGCCGCACGCCCAAACACACGCGACTCTCGCATGGCCGACGCGTCCCTGCTCGGCGAGTTCGAGTGCACGCCGCGGTGCCGCGACCCCGTCTTGGATGGGGAGTTTACTTCGCCGAGGAGCGGATTTATGGCATCGTGTGAGTACCGCGGACTCGCCCCGGCGTTGTCCGCCGCGTTGTCCTGCTGCATGCGCTGCTTGGCGACCGTCACGGTGGCGATTCGCACCGCGAGGCGATTGATCAGGCCGCGGCAGTAGTCCTCCTCGCTCACAGCACTGGGCCGCGGCGGGGCACCGACGCTCCACTTGTTCAGCAGCGGCTGCAGCTCACGCACGCGCTGCGCAGGCGGGTACGGCGCAAACGTGTTCGTCAGCACAAGGGCTGCCGTGGCGGCTGGGCCGGAGCGGGCATCGCTCGACGACAGCAGTGCATCCGCACCGCTCGACGCCGTCTCGCTGGCGCCATCGTCCGGCAGGATCGCCTCGATCTCCGTCCGCAGTGCAGCGTGCGTGCGGCCCGGCACGGAGTTCAGCTGGTACATCCCCACCGCAAACGGCACACCGCGCAGCCCCTGCGGCCCCATCGCGGTGCACTGGAGGGGTTCGCGCTCCTCGTCCGACAGCGCCCACCACGTCGTCTCCGTCGCAACCACCTGCCCGCCGTTCGCGATCGCCTCCGTCCGCGCAGCCATGTTCGACGTGTCGCCGTAGTAGTCGTAGCCCTTCGTCACCTCGTCGTACCGGATGTCCGACAGACCCGTGTGGATACCGATGCGCACGCGAATGCCGCACCACAGCGCCGCGTACTCCTCCTCACTCAGCCGCGCAGTCGTGGGCTCATACTCCTCCTCAGTGTCCGCCTTGGCAAGCTCGAACTCACGGTACTTGGAGTCGATCTCCGTCGTGCCCCAGTCGTACTTCAGCAGCGCACGCTGGATCTCGCACGCCAGAGTCACGGCGCTTTGTGCCTTCTTGCACGCGATCATGAACGAGTCGCCGACCGTCTTCACCTCGTAGCACCCGTACTTCTTGATCAGCTGCCGGATCACGCGGTGGTGCGACGCGATCGCGTCCGCCATGAGCTGCGGCAGCGCAGCCCACATCGCCGTGCTGCTCTCGATGTCCGTGAAGATCAGCGTCACGGCCTCGTCGCCGTCCTTCGGCGCAGCTTCGTTGTCGCGGCGGTCCGAGCAGAAGTACACAAGCAGCACCGCAGTCGCAATCAGCAGCACGCCACCGATCACGCAGCCCGCAATCACGCCGCTGCGCTGCGCCGCCGTCAGCCCCGAGACAACCCGTGCCGAGTACACCATGGACGGCGTGTAGGGCAGCGATATCTGCGGCACCGTCGGGTCCAGCATGCGCTGCATAGAGAGCATGGCAATCGCCTGCGAGCCGTAGTTCTTGTACGTGCACGACTGCCCCGCCGTTGTCTCCTCGCAGCCCCACGTAAAAGGACCGAAGGAGACGCCGAGGATGGTTACCGTGCCAGCCGTGTAGACTTCGTCCTCAAGCGACGACGCGTTCACCACGAAACTCGTATCCCTTGTAATCGCCTGAATGAACGCCGACGTCTCCACCGCGCGCAGCAGCAAGGGCGTATGGTCCGCTGCGTCTGGGTACATCAGGTGGAAGGAGTTCAGCAGCGGCGACGCCGCGTGCGCCTCCGCCGACGTGTCGCTCCACAGCGGCAGGCTGTTGAACGACACCAGCCGCGCCTGCACCGACGCCGGCAGCGCTGTGAAGGCTGGCAGCAGCACGGTGTAATACATCGAGAGGTCCGCAAAAGTGACGACGACGATCGCTGCCGTGTCGGCGGAGAGGAAGTTGCAGATGTCCGCCACGTCAGCCACCGTCAAGCCGAGCACGTAGTTGATGCTCTTCGCACGCAGGCCACTACCCACCGTCGCCGTGTCCGCCACGCTGCTCGTCGTTGGCTCGGGCAGGTTGAACGTGGCCGCCGTCTTGGACAGCGTGGCTGTGATGTCTGTGACGTCGCTGCTGCTGTAGTCGTGCAGCACGAGGTGCACGTTCGACGAGATGGACGTGATCGCGGTCACGGATGACATCCCGTTGTACAGCACGTACATCTGCTGCTCCAGCGTCGGCATCAGGAAAAGGTAGTTCTGGAGGGGCAGCTGAAGGCCTGGGCGAATGAAGATGGGGTCCACGACGAGCGCGTCGTACACGTTCAGAAAATGTGGCACAGGGCCGACGATGATGTCCACCATGTGCGCCTCCTCTTCGTTGGTCAAGGTCTCCTGCGAGGTGCTCCCACTGAGATTCAGGGTGGGATAAGTGATCGGCGTGTCACCCACAAGGAGGTTGGGAATGGTACGACTGACCGTCGTACTCACTTGGCGTCCAGTTTCCAGCAGCATGGGGTAGTCGAGGAGGAAAAGTGTCATCACGTTCATCGGCTTCGTGAGCACGACATCGGTGGCGTAGCAGTCGGTGGCGGCGTACATGAAGAAGGCGTCTGGCAAGGACGACCACGATGCGTCTGCGAGGCTGTTCAGCAAAGCCGCGCGTCCACCCTGGTTGCACGAGCACGTCGCATCCAAAAGCTTCGACAACACGGTACAAGGACCACCGTAATTGCCGAGCACGAAATCGCCACCGACAAGGTAGGTGTTCTGATCAAAGAGGCCACTCCGGTACGTCGTGGTGCTCACCGTCCACAGGGGCGAGTTCAGCGTCTGCATAAGCAGGCTGCCGGCCAGCCAGCCCACGAGCATCAGCTGCGACGTGCTCGGGTGGCTCGTGAAGAAGTCAGCGGAACCCGACGTCGCACTGCCGTACCTTGTCACAGCAGCGGCCTCGTCGGCCCACTGCGTCACGTCCACCTTGCCGGAGCTCGTAATGTACGCGCTCATCTGCGTCTTGAACATCGGAATGTGCTGTGTCGATGGATACGTCAGTGGGAACACCGTCGAGCTCGAGAGGATGTGACCAGCCACGGGCGTGAGCCTTCCAGCGGTAGCGAGGCTGTAGTACACGTTGAACACGAGCTGCTGCACGGCGGAGCACGTCATGATATACGCCGACGACGTGCGCGAGTCCGTCAGCACCGCCTCCAGGAACGCCTGCGTCTGCGCACCGGGCACACCCCACACAATCACCATCTGCGGCCGCGTGTTCGCCATGGCGTTGAACGCCTCCGTATCCAGCGCCGTGCTCGTTGTCGAGTACGGCACGGAGTACAGCGCGGCCGGCAACAACCACATCGACGACAACATCGACACCAGCGTCTCGTACTCCGTCTCCCCGGATTTCACTCCACTCAGATACATGAAGGCGGTGCGGCGAATGCTTAAGTTATAAAGCGTATAGTTCATCATTGCCAGCAGCTCCGCCCGGGGCTCCGTGCGTGTGAAGTACACCTGGTCGTTCCACGTGCGCACCGCGCCGGAGCTGGTGTAGGGTGCCATGTACATCAGCCCCAGGGCCTGCAGCACGGAGCTGTTCAGCGCCGTCGACAGCATGGCGTCCGAGTAGGGCCCAATGACACCGAGCATGTCCGGGTGCGCCGTGTGCCCCGCCTGCACCACCGCGACGATGTCCGACATGTCCACGCCGGAGGTCGGGTCCACCTCGAACACCTCGATGGCTCGATTGTCCGCCGTCTTGTAGTTGGCAGCATACAGCGCCGCGTCGATGCCCAGCCAGACTGCATTTGCCTGCTTCGCGTTGAGCGTGTCCGACCCATACATCGTGTTCAGCAGGTAGATGGAGTTGCTGGAGCTGATGCTTGCGGCGCCACACACCGCGGCCACGGAGAGAGCGGCCAGCACGCCAAGCAGCAGCCGCGGTGCCGCGACGCCACGGCAGCCCCGACACGGCCACGCACGAGACATGTCAGCGGTGTGCGAGGTGGCGCAGTCTGGCGTGTGCGGAGTGAAGGAGGGGATGAGGGGAGGGCGGGAGACTAGTCTGTGTGTGTGTGTGTGTGTGTGTGTGTGCGGAGGTCTTGGCAGGGGTATACGTGGGTGTGTCGGTGTGTGTGTGTGTGGGAGCGGAGAGGGAGGGCGTGAAGTCTGCGCAGGGAGGGGGTGGTGGAGGCGGGAGAGGGCAACGAGGAGGTGGGAAGGGGACGGTGGACGGAGAGAGGGCCGAACACATCCCAGTGAGGAGCGGCGGCGCATCCGTGCCCACAGCGGGCCGAGATGGAGGCGCGGAGTCACGAGCGCATTGCGGCACGCGAGAGCGGCAGGGGAAGAACGGATGCGGTGACCGCGGCCAGGGAGGACATGGGGAGGGGGAGGGGGAGCCTCGCCTCGGGGAAGGGGGGGGGGGGGGCGCTGCGTGATGGCGCTTCTGCCGCCCATTGCGTGTGGGCCGTTGCGTTGTGCTGTCGACGAAAGGGAGGGGAGAAATGCGAAAAACGAGGCGAAAAGAAAAGCATGTGAGTACCGGCACGGCACAGCGCGGCGCGGCGAGAGCGGACGAAGCATTCGCACCCCCGCGCTGGCAGCTCTGCGCACCGCGTCGACGCGCCGTGCTGCGGGCCAGTCTCAGGTCCGCCACCTCCACACCCGCACCCACACACACACACACACACACACACACCTGCACAGAGCGACAAGCCCTGCAGCCGGGTGCGAGACGCGGCACGCGGAGGGACCCATCGGTTGCACATGGGAGAAAAGAGGAGAGAAGCAAGAGATGGCGGTCTGAGAGCCGCGGGAGCAGATGCCGCCTTCGTACGTGGCTCAAGAGAGCCTTTAAAGAAAGAAGACAGAAGCAATTTTTGTTTCGGTATGTGTGTGTGGTGGCGGTGACAGACGGTCCTCATGGACCGCACTGTGCACTGACTCGTCGACGCTTGGTTAACGCCCCCCCCCCTCTCCCCCCACCCCCCGAGGGCCCACCGGAAGGATGGTGGACACCGTCACGAAAGAGTCCTGATGGCACAAGCGTGACCCACTCGAGTACGAGGAGACGGGAAGATGTCCTCACAAAGGGTACAAGGGAAGTGGACGGGGAAAGAGGATCACGCAGGACGGCACCCAGAGCATGGAGCTGCCGGTGTTCACAGGGAGGGGGGTAAGGGGGAAGGATGGGGGAGCGAGGGCGAGAGCGAGACCAACACGGAGTACCCTACGAGGCAGATGACACCGCACGGTGTCATCTGTGTCCAGCCGGACGACAGAGGAGGAGGAGGAGAGGGAGGAGTACCCCAAGAATGCAAAGTATGAAGACACAGAAGAGACCCAAGAGAGAAAGAGAAGGGGGCGAAGACAAAGGCCAAAGCACGTCGCAGGGACGGGCGACCACAGGCGGAAGAAGAAAAAGGAGGAGGCTTGGAGACGCCCCTTGAAGGGGCCTGGTAAACAAAGTGATGGAAGGTGTATGTGTGTGGGTGTGTATCTTGTGTGTGTGAACAGCCCAGGCGTGCGTAGTGAAGGAGACGCACAGTGGGGGGAGGTGGAAGGGAACCCCCAACAACACTACAATGAAGCAAGTGCACCGTGTATTACGAATGCGGTCGCCGCTCCTTCCGAAAAAAAAAAGTAGAGAAAGTGGATGTTCACCTTGGGTGAGACGAGCCACAAATCAGAGTGCGTGCCTTCGTGGGTACATCAATCGTGAGAACCTTCTCAAAGGACACAAGCTCACACTCGCACACACACTCACACACACGCACAACATCGTTCAGCTTCCCGAGCAGCGAGGGACAAAACAAAATCAGGGGTGTGCGGAAGTATGGGAGACGGAATGGTGTAATCACCTGACAAACTTCAAGAGGAAAAAAGAACACATCAAAATATACAAAAAAGGGGAAGGCCATAAGAGCAGGCGGGTGTGTTGATAAAGAGCTGGGATAAGGCGACCCCTCTGAACTGCCCGACATGTTAAGTGGGTCACACACAACGGCCCCTCTTCCCTTCCCCTCAGCATCCTCGTCCACCATCAGCGCGGTACTCCGCTGCAGTCTACGGTGGCAGTGGCAGTAGCAAGACAGAAAAAAAAAAAAGGCTGTCGCATCTGCTTGAAGGCATACATATGGCGCCAAGCCGGTGAAAAAACGAGGTAGCTGTTGCTCATTTTTTTGTATACACGAGACATATTGACGGACACACTCGTACATGCATACACACATACACACATACTCGCGCGTGTGTAAAAAAAAAGGGGGAAAAAAAGAAGATTGACGGACACACACACACGAGGAGGAGGGTGTAGACATCGCATAACAGGGTGTGGTCAAGGCTAGATATCAGGAGCACGGGGGAGAGAAATACAACAGAACAAAAGAGAAATGCGCGCCTCAAGAAGGCCGCCGCGCAGGAGAGAGAGAGAGACGTGCACGACGCGTCACTCTCGCATGGAGAATCGGCCTCTTCCTTTTTCTGTGTTTCCAGAGTTGCAGGCATCATCAAGGCACACACACACAGACACTCAAGAGCGTTGAGGCACAAGAAAGAAAAGAAAAAGAAGTGTATAAGTGTACTCAAGCGAATACATAGATTCTACGTGAAGAAGAGGGCTAAACGGAGAGGAGAAGAGAAGAGAAGAGAAGAGAGAGGGAGCGGGCGGGCGAGAGCGAGAGCGAGAGCTGATATCCAACAGTGTGTACTCCGTTAGTCGACCGAGGTACCCCAAGCAGGCTGGGCGTGGTCACCGAGGAGGTCCGTTTCCATTTTTTTTCTTACACTTGTGGTGTCTGTAAACGTGTTCCTCACATGCGGGGCTTTGCAGGATAACCGGAAGATAGCGGAGGAGGAGGGGGGGGGAGTGTGTGTAGCCCTCTGTTGACCTTCCTGTCCCGCCTGGCGGCTGACACGTCAGGGATGGGGGTCGGGGAAGCGGGCGGGACCGAGCACGGCGGACAGCAGTGCCCTCCTCACACCCTTGACGAAGCGAGACGGGAAAAGAAAAGGGGGGGGGGAATCCAGTCTCGGGCTGAAGGTGCAAATGATGTATAAAAAAAAGGTTGGCAACGCAGACCGGTCCCATCCTGCCTTTTTGTAACTGCTCTGCTGGTGTTGCCGTCATCCGAGTGTGAATAAGGGAGGGAAGGGAGGGGGAGGGGAAAGGAACGCACGTACACACAAAACACGAGAGAGGAGGGAGGAGGAGCGTCACAAGGAGGGAGGGCGGAGAGGGGGCGGGGGCACCACACAGCCATTGTGCGCTGTCACGGGGTGTGTGCTTTGCGCTCCGTGATATATATAGGAATCATAGACAACACCACCTTGAAGGTGGGGAGGTTGGGGGTGATGGGGAGGGGGGGAGGGCAAGGGGGGGGGGAAAGGAACACATCAAGGAGGGAACGAATGGCAAGCCTGTCGAAAAGAGGGAGAGGAGGGGGGAGGAGGAGAAGGAGGAGGAGGGGAGGGGAGGAGCACGGGGCAACCACACACACACACACACACACGATGAGAGGCTCCACGGCGAACACGGACAAAAACTAAACCCGGAAAGCTAAAGCCGGACGGCGCCGAGGCACTCGCTCGTGTGCGGGCAGAAATCCATGGGTGCAAACAGATATATACATATATATATACATATATATACACCCACGGCAAGAGAGAGTGAGTGAAAGAGAGAGATGTATACAGAGAAGGGGAACATAGAACAAGATGCCCCCCCCCTCTCCCTCCCCAGACAAGCGACAAGGGCAGCGTATGTGCCGGGGGAGGGAGAGGGGGGGGGGGGAGGAACAAAAGGAAAAGGAAAAGCAAGCAACAAGACTGAGATGGGGGGGGGGGGGGCGCCTCGGGGGCAAAGACATTAGCCTCGTCTCCACTACTCCACATCCCCCACACCGTCCAGCACAGAAACACACACACACACACACACACACACACACACAGACACAGACAGACAGATTCACCAGAGTAGACACCAGCAAAACACACACAAAGAACTACAACCAACAAACAACAACATAACACAAAACGGAATTCTAAAAAAAGCGGCCGATCGTCGGGAAACAACAAAAGACCATTTGCGCAGACTTTCTGCCATGAAGTTGCCCCCGCCCCCCACCCTTCATCAGCCCCAGCCTTATCATAGACATGCAACACGCTGGACATCCAAAAGAAAAGCGGAAAAAAAAAGAGAAGACAAAAAAAAAAAACGGAGCATCGGCGCATCGGCGCTACGTGTCGATCCCGTCCCGAATGCTGCGGCAGAGGTCCAGAATCATCGGCATGGGCTCTGCCACAACAACTTCCGACCCGATCGAGATGGAGCTGCGCCCCTCGTCGTCCAGCCCACCCGTCAGCACATCCTCCGCGTCGAAGGGCACCACTCCGTTACTCGAGGCATTCTGGCTGGCCCGCGACGCCATCCGACGCGGCGAGCCCGCACTCAAGGTCGGCGCCACGGAGCCGAACAGTCGCACACGTGCCTCGTTCAACGCAGACGGCAGATCCCCACGCGACGTTGGCGCCTTCGACGCACGCCGAGAGAACGTGGCCGCAGAGGCGGTGCGCACTGCGGCCGCAAACGGGTTCAGCGGCGGCGGCGCACCGTTTTGGTTCAGCCGCTGCTTTTCCATCGTGATGTCCGTCACGCGGATCGCGAGCCGGTTGATCAGGCCCTGGCAGTAGTCCTCCTCGCTCACCTGACGACTGCGTGGCGGTGCACCGACGTTCCACCGCGCAAGCAGCGGCTGCATCTCACGCACACGCTGCACAGGCGGGTACGGCGCAAACGTGCTCGAGAGCACCAGCGCCACACCAGCCGTCGCTCCCGTCATCGTCCCCACCGACGACAACAGCGCGTCCGCAGCACTCGACGCCGTTTGACTCGCGCCATCGTCCGGCAGGATCGCATCGATCTCCGTCCGCAGCGCAGCGTGCTTGCGGCCCGCCACGGGGTTCAGCTGGTACATCTCCACCGCGAACGGCACGCCGCGCAGCCCCTGCGGCCCCATCGCCGTGTGCGCCGCCTCCAGCCGCTGGTCGTTCGTCAGCGCCCACCACGTCGTCTCCGTCGCAACCACCTGCCCGCCGTTCGCGATCGCCTCCGTCCGCGCAGCCATGTTCGACGTGTCGCCGTAGTAGTCGTAGCCCTTCGTCACCTCGTCGTACCGGATGTCCGACAGACCCGTGTGGATACCGATGCGCACGCGAATGCCGCACCACAGCGCCGCGTACTCCTCCTCACTCAGCCGCGCAGTCGTGGGCTCATACTCCTCCTCAGTGTCCGCCTTGGCAAGCTCGAACTCACGGTACTTGGAGTCGATCTCCGTCGTGCCCCAGTCGTACTTCAGCAGCGCACGCTGGATCTCGCACGCCAGAGTCACGGCGCTTTGTGCCTTCTTGCACGCGATCATGAACGAGTCGCCGACCGTCTTCACCTCGTAGCACCCGTACTTCTTGATCAGCTGCCGGATCACGCGGTGGTGCGACGCGATCGCGTCCGCCATGAGCTGCGGCAGCGCAGCCCACATCGCCGTGCTGCTCTCGATGTCCGTGAAGATCAGCGTCACGGCCTCGTCGCCGTCCTTCGGCGCAGCTTCGTTGTCGCGGCGGTCCGAGCAGAAGTACACAAGCAGCACCGCAGTCGCAATCAGCAGCACGCCACCGATCACGCAGCCCGCAATCACGCCGCTGCGCTGCGCCGCCGTCAGCCCCGAGACAACCCGTGCCGAGTACACCATGGACGGCGTGTAGGGCAGCGATATCTGCGGCACCGTCGGGTCCAGCATGCGCTGCATAGAGAGCATGGCAATAGACCTGGAGCCGTAGTTCTTGTACGTGCACGACTGCCCCGCCGTTGTCTCCTCGCAGCCCCACGTAAAAGGACCGAAGGAGACGCCGAGGATGGTTACCGTGCCAGCCGTGTAGACTTCGTCCTCAAGCGACGACGCGTTCACCACGAAACTCGTATCCCTTGTAATCGCCTGAATGAACGCCGACGTCTCCACCGCGCGCAGCAGCAAGGGCGTATGGTCCGCTGCGTCTGGGTACATCAGGTGGAAGGAGTTCAGCAGCGGCGACGCCGCGTGCGCCTCCGCCGACGTGTCGCTCCACAGCGGCAGGCTGTTGAACGACACCAGCCGCGCCTGCACCGACGCCGGCAGCGCTGTGAAGGCTGGCAGCAGCACGGTGTAATACATCGAGAGGTCCGCAAAAGTGACGACGACGATCGCTGCCGTGTCGGCGGAGAGGAAGTTGCAGATGTCCGCCACGTCAGCCACCGTCAAGCCGAGCACGTAGTTGATGCTCTTCGCACGCAGGCCACTACCCACCGTCGCCGTGTCCGCCACGCTGCTCGTCGTTGGCTCGGGCAGGTTGAACGTGGCCGCCGTCTTGGACAGCGTGGCTGTGATGTCTGTGACGTCGCTGCTGCTGTAGTCGTGCAGCACGAGGTGCACGTTCGACGAGATGGACGTGATCGCGGTCACGGATGACATCCCGTTGTACAGCACGTACATCTGCTGCTCCAGCGTCGGCATCAGGAAAAGGTAGTTCTGGAGGGGCAGCTGAAGGCCTGGGCGAATGAAGATGGGGTCCACGACGAGCGCGTCGTACACGTTCAGAAAATGTGGCACAGGGCCGACGATGATGTCCACCATGTGCGCCTCCTCTTCGTTGGTCAAGGTCTCCTGCGAGGTGCTCCCACTGAGATTCAGGGTGGGATAATTGATCGGCGTGTCACCCACAAGGAGGTTGGGAATGGTACGACTGACCGTCGTACTCACTTGGCGTCCAGTTTCCAGCAGCATGGGGTAGTCGAGGAGGAAAAGTGTCATCACGTTCATCGGCTTCGTGAGCACGACATCGGTGGAGTAGCACGTACTCGGTGGATACGCCCGAAACGAGCTAATTATAGCAGACCATGAAGCGTCAGCCAACGCGAACAGCGCCGTAAGGAGTCCGCCTTGGTTGCACAAGCACATTGCACCCAAGCGCTGCGCTTCGTAGCTGCATGCACCGCCGTAGTTGCCGAGCACGAAATCGCCACCGACAAGGTAGGTGTTCTGATCAAATAGGCCACTCCGGTACGTCGTGGTGCTCACCGTCCACAGGGGCTGCTTCAGCGTCTGCATAAGCAGGCTGCCGGCCAGCCAGCCCACGAGCATCAGCTGCGACGTGCTCGGGTGGCTCGTGAAGAAGTCAGCGGAACCCGACGTCGCACTGCCGTACCTTGTCACAGCCGCGGCCTCGTCGGCCCACTGCGTCACGTCCACCTTGCCGGAGCTCGTAATGTACGCGCTCATCTGCGTCTTGAACATCGGAATGTGCACCGTCCACGGGGCTTGAAAAGGAAACTCCGTCGAGCTCGAGATCACCTGACCAGCCACGGGCGTGAGCCTTCCAGCGGTAGCGAGGCTGTAGTACACGTTGAACACGAGCTGCTGCACGGCGGAGCACGTCATGATATACGCCGACGACGTGCGCGAGTCCGTCAGCACCGCCTCCAGGAACGCCTGCGTCTGCGCACCGGGCACACCCCACACAATCACCATCTGCGGACGCGTGTTCGCCATGGCGTTGAACGCCTCCGTATCCAGCGCCGTGCTCGTTGTCGAGTACGGCACGGAGTACAGCGCGGCCGGCAACAACCACATCGACGACAACATCGACACCAGCGTCTCGTACTCCGTCTCCCCGGACTCCACTCAGATACATGAAGGCGGTGCGGCGAATGCCTAAGTTATAAAGCGTATAGTTCATCATTGCCAGCAGCTCCGCCCGGGGCTCCGTGCGTGTGAAGTACACCTGGTCGTTCCACGTGCGCACCGCGCCGGAGCTGGTGTAGGGTGCCATGTACATCAGCCCCAGGGCCTGCAGCACGGAGCTGTTCAGCGCCGTCGACAGCATGGCGTCCGAGTAGGGCCCAATGACACCGAGCATGTCCGGGTGCGCCGTGTGCCCCGCCTGCACCACCGCGACGATGTCCGACATGTCCACGCCGGAGGTCGGGTCCACCTCGAACACCTCGATGGCTCGATTGTCCGCCGTCTTGTAGTTGGCAGCATACAGCGCCGCGTCGATGCCCAGCCAGACTGCATTTGCCTGCTTCGCGTTGAGCGTGTCCGACCCATACATCGTGTTCAGCAGGTAGATGGAGTTGCTGGAGCTGATGCTTGCGGCGCCACACACCGCGGCCACGGAGAGAGCGGCCAGCACGCCAAGCAGCAGCCGCGGTGCCGCGACGCCACGGCAGCCCCGACACGGCCACGCACGAGACATGTCAGCGGTGTGCGAGGTGGCGCAGTCTGGCGTGCGCGGAGTGAAGGAGGGGATGAGGGGAGGGCGGGAGACTAGTCTGTGTGTGTGTGTGTGTGTGTGTGTGTGCGGAGGTCTTGGCAGGGGTATACGTGGGTGTGTCGGTGTGTGTGTGTGTGGGAGCGGAGAGGGAGGGCGTGAAGTCTGCGCAGGGAGGGGGTGGTGGAGGCGGGAGAGGGCAACGAGGAGGTGGGAAGGGGACGGTGGACGGAGAGAGGGCCGAACACATCCCAGTGAGGAGCGGCGGCGCATCAGTGCCCACAGCGGGCGGACATGGAGGCGCGGAGTCGCGAGCGCATTTGGGGGCTACGGGGGGCGGGGAAGCGGCATCACAGCGTTCGTGGACTGCTGCGGTGCTGCGACAATGGAAAAGCGAGATCGCAGCGTGCATTGGATAGGGTGTTGGCGTGTGTATCTTATGGGCGATTTCCTTTTTGACAGATTTGTTTTGTCATTCTCGTGAACTCCGTCTGTCGTGCAGATTGACTGCGGCGATGAGGAGGAACGTCTGCACCGAAAGAAGGAAAGATGTCTGTAGGTGGGGGGGGGAGAGGGGGGGGGCGTCCTGTTGAGTGGTTCACAGACCCATGGTGGTACGAGACGGAGGTGCCGCCGTTGGGTATACGTTGTGCAGCGGCTGGAGGGACGGGGGAGGGGGAGGTGTGACGATCTTCAACGCAGCAACGAGAAGGGTTCGAGACGCATCTGTGTAAAGGGCCACAGCACCGTTGCAGACTCCTCAACGCTCCTGCCATGCCATGTCTTCTACAAGAAAGGGGAGTGTAAGGAGGAGGGGGGGAGGGGAGGGACGTGGTGACAACCCACGATGTTCAGAGGGCACACGTGAAAAGAAAAAAAGGAAAAGGAAAAAAAACAGAAGGTGGCACAGGTTAGGCGTGACGGCCATGTTGTGCCCTACACAGAGGCCACAAGTCACTCATAAACCCAAGGCAGAGGCGCCGGTCGCGTCACGCGGCTCCTGACCCCGCTCACGACTCTTAGAGGGCACGGTCAGATGCCTCCCCCGTCCACTACCACCACCGGCTCATGACGACACACAGGCACGCCGGATGGAGACACAACGAAGGCCATTGAGGTGCTCCTAGCGCCTCCCGCCCCTCCCTCCCTCCCCCCGGGCTGTCTCTCGACCGCAGAGTTATATCAGCGGCGCCAAGCACATCTAATGGGTGTCCACAATAGAGGTGATATCGACAGCCTGAAGAGGAGGAGGAGGGGACCAACGAGAACAATTTACAAAAAGATGAAGGGAAGGGGAAGGGGAAGGGAAGGGAGAGGGGAAGGGGGGGGCTACTGGTACATTGAGGCACATTGCCTTCGCTAGTCGTAGTCATGTTCCTCCGCTCAAAATATTGTGTCAAGACGTCTCCTTGCGGGGGAGGGGGGGGGGCCAGTGCCGGAGAGGGGCGAGGAGCGAGGACCGAGGGGAGGAGAGGCGTAGTGGCACCCCGCACCTCACCACTACAAGAGCACAGAGGTCACGTGCGAGTGACGGAGGGCACGCGGCACATTTCGCATCATAAGGTGACCGCCAAGCCCCCTCCCCCCGCCTCCCCGACACCCACTCCCGCTCCCGCTTCCCTCCGTTCCAAGAAAAACAAAAGAAGAAAGAGAGATGAGCGGTGGCAGCCACCGTCCACCTCCCTCGTGTAGGCCGTTCCGTCTGGAAAAACACGAAGACGAGGGAGAGAGGGAGAGACGGTGGGAGGGGGAGGTGGGGAGACGGCGCAATGTGTTTGGATAAGGGGAGCACTGCCGGAGCTGTCACAGGCGCTCTGCTTCAAAAAGAAAAAAAGACACCGGGGTGGACACGCACACACGCACACACATACACATGTATCCACACATATACACAGACACATATACACACATACACCCACGAACATTATTCACGCTTCCGTTTTCGCCGCAGCGTCGCTGTGGCTGGGGCCGTCCTGGATGGCCACCCCACCCTCGCGAGACTTCTGCGACCGCCGGCGGCACCCAAGCTCGTCGGACCACCGTACCGCCGCTGTGTCGAGTGTGCTCTGACTCACAGAGGCGTTGTTCGTCTCAACCGACATCGCATTCACGTCGTCGAGGTGAAAGGGCACTGATGTATCACGTCACCGCACCAGAGTCGGCGATCGCTCCACGTGTGCTGTCGACGTCACTGAGAAGTGCGAGCGGGCGACGCTCGCGCACGGCGGAACACCTGCGACTCTCTCATCGCCGTAAGAATCTGTCGGTGCTGCGGGTCCCCCCGGTGTGATGGGAAGTGAGCCCTCCAGCGGCAACCGTCCCCCGTATGTGCCACTCACCAGCCGAGCCCTCAGCCCCTGCATCGTGCTGGTACTCTGTTCGCCTTCCCTATGACTCGCCGCCGCCTGCATGTGTTGCCGCGCCTCCGCTATTGTCGCGATGCGGATCGCGAGCCGGTTGTAGTCCTCCTCCGCGATCCGCTTGTTCCGCGGTGGGGCACCGACGTTCCGCTTCGCAAGCAGCGGCTGCAGCTCACGCATGCGCTGCGCAGGCGGGTACGGCGCAAACGTGCTCGAGAGCACCAGCGCGGCACCGGCAGCAGCACCCGTCATCGTCCCCACTGAGGACAGCAGCGCACCCGCAGCGCTCGACGCCGTCTCCGTTGCGTTGTCGTCCGGCAGGATCGCCTCGATCTCCGTCCGCAGTGCAGCGTGCTTGCGGCCCGCCACGGGGTTCAGCTGGTACATCTCCACCGCGTGCGGCACGCCGCGCAGCCCCTGCGGCCCCATCGCAGTGTGCGCCGTCGCATCGCGCTCGACATCCGACAGCGCCCACCACGTCGTCTCCGTCGCAACCACCTGCCCGCCGTTCGCGATCGCCTCCGTCCGCGCAGCCATGTTCGACGTGTCGCCGTAGTAGTCGTAGCCCTTCGTCACCTCGTCGTACCGGATGTCCGACAGCCCCGTGTGGACGCCGATGCGCACGCGCAGCCCGCGCCACAGTGCAGCGTACTCCTCCTCGCTCAGCCGCGCAGTCGTGGGCTCATACTCCTCCTCAGTGTCCGCCTTGGCAAGCTCGAACTCACGGTACTTGGAGTCGATCTCCGTCGTGCCCCAGTCGTACTTCAGCAGCGCACGCTGGATCTCGCACGCCAGAGTCACGGCGCTTTGTGCCTTCTTGCACGCGATCATGAACGAGTCGCCGACCGTCTTCACCTCGTAGCACCCGTACTTCTTGATCAGCTGCCGGATCACGCGGTGGTGCGACGCGATCGCGTCCGCCATGAGCTGCGGCAGCGCGGCCCACATCGCAGTGCTGCTCTCGATGTCCGTGAAGATCAGCGTCACGGGGTCACGTTGGTTCTTCGGCGCAGCAGCGTTGTCGCGGCTGTCCGAGCAGCAGTACACAAGCAGCACCACAGCCGCAATCAGCAGCACGCCACCGATCACGCAGCCCGCAATCACGCCGTTGCGCTGCGCAGCCGTCAGCCCGGAGTGCCGCCGTGCCGAGTACACCATCGACGGCGTGCTCGCCGTCGTCAGCGCAGGCACCGTCGGGTCCAGCATGCGCGCCGCAGACAGCATCACGATGCTCTGCGCACCGTAGTTGACGTACGTGCAGGTCTCGCCGCTAGAGCTCGTCGTGCAGCTCCAGTAGAAGGTGCCGAAGGTCATGCCGTACACGGAGATCACACCGTTCAGGTAGATGTTGCTCACCAGCAGAGTGGAGTTGACGATGTTCATCGTGGCGACCAGATTGAGGAGAAAACTTGTAACGGCGACGTCCATGAGCTTACCAGGTGTCTGATCCGATGTACTGGGAAATGCGCTGACAAACTTGGTGAGGAGGGTCGAGGCGGCCAGTGCACTCGAGGAAGTATCGCTCCACAGCGGCAGGTTGCTGAAGGACAGCATGCGTGCCTGCACCGACGTTGAAAGCGACGCGAAGGCTGAGGCAATGGTGGCGTACGGAAGCACAAGGTCGTCGAAGCAAATGACCACAATGGCCGATGTTGAAGACTTGAGGAAATCCGCCACCGCTGCGACATCCGCCGTGGTGACGGCAATGACCACGTTGATGCCGTCAGAGACGAGGGAGCTCGTGATGGTGTCACTGGAGGACACAGACTTTACCGTCGGATTGTCGTAGTTGAACGTCGCAGCGGACTTGTCCAGAACTTTGGTGAAGTTCGCCACCTCGGCGTCCGCGTAGCCGTGCATGACGACTCGCACGCTCGACCCAATCGACGACACGCCCTGCACAGTCGCAAGGTTCTGGTACAGCAGGTAGAACTGCTGCTCCAGCGTCGGCATCAGGTACACGTCGTTCTGCTCCTCCCGCATCAGGTGCTGGTGCGTGAACATGGGAGCACGAACAAGGTATCCGTCGGTGTCCAAGCCGCTGATAAGCTGGCCAGTGATGATGCTGGTGGTGTAGTTGTTCAGCTGATACGCGAGGGCAGCCTGTGCCGTCGACGTCGTCACATCCAACGCAGCGAAGTTAACGGGGTTTGTCGTGTAGTCGAGGCATGTCAAGAACGCTGACACCACCGTGCTTACCTCAGCGGCAGCCGCCGCTAGTGCTGCTTGATCCTGGAACACGAGCGTCAATAAATTGAGGGGAGAAGGCAAGGTCGTGTCGGTCAAGTAGCAGTCGTTCTGCGAGTAGTTCACGCCAGAGCCCCTGATCGTGGTCCACGAGGCATCGCTCAGCGACCCCAGAATGGTCGCGTGCCCGCCCTGGTCGAAGTAGCACACAGCGGAGAGGAACTCCGCAATCTTATTACAAGGGCCGCCGTAGTCGCCCAGCACAAAGTCGCCGCCGACAATGTAGCGGTGCTGCTCGAAGAGGCCCGCCTGGTACGCGGCCGTTGAGGTGATGTAGCTGGCCTCATCCAGCGTCTGCATGATCAGAGTCCCTGCAATCCACCCCGTCAGCATCAGCTGCGCAACGTTCGGGTGCTCGTACAGGAACGCGTCCGCGTACGACGACGAGCCCGACGCAGACGCGTACGAGCTCCCGTACGCCGCCACGTACGTCGCCTCGTCCGCCCACAGTGACGCGTTCACGTTGCCCGTGTTCTTCATGTACTTGCTCATCTGCGCCATGAACGTCGGGATGTGCGTTGTATCAGAAATCGTCATCGGGAACACCGTCCCGCTCGACAGCACCTGCCCAGCCACAGCCGTGATCGTACCCGCTAGCGCGAGCTTGTAGTACATATCGAACACCGTCTGCTGCAGAAGGGACGACGTTATGATGCACGCTGACGACGTGCGCGGATCCGTCAGCACAGCCTTCAGGAAGTTCTCCGTCTGCACACCGGGAATGCTCCACAGCACAATCACCTGCGGGTAAGTGTTCGCCATTGCGTTGAACGCCGTCGTGTCCACCGCAGTGTTTGTCATCGAGTACGGCACAGCGTAAAGTGAAGGTGCGTTCAGGCCAACAGAGGACATCAGCGACACGTAGTCTGCGTACTCCGCGCCACCGAAGTTGATTCCCATCTGGTACATGAAAGCGGTGCGGAGGGCGGCCACCTCGTTCGCGATGTACTTCACAATCGCCATCACCTCCAGCCGCGGCTCTGCGCGCATGAAGTACACGCCGTCGTTCCACGTTCGTACACTGCCCGACCCAGTGGAGGGTGCAAGAAACATCAGCCCAGCGCTACGGATCGTCGAGCTCGCCAGTCCCGCCATGAGGCTCGAGTCCCCGTACGGCCCAAGCACGCCGAGGAGGCTCGGGTAGTCTGCCAGCGCTGCCTCCACCACAGCAACCATGTCCGACTGGTCCACGCTGGACGACGGCTCCACAATCTCGATCCTGCGGCCACCCGCAGCCGTGTAGTCCGCGTGGTAGAACGCCGCGTCCATGCCCAGCCAGATCGCCTTCGCGAGGTTCACCGTGTAGCTGTTCGTCGAGTACATCGGGTTCAGGAAGTACACCTTGTCACAGGAGGAGCTGCTCGAGCCCGCAGCCAGCACCGCCGCAGCGGCAGCCACGCTCAGCAGCAGCACCGTCGCCAGCGGCGGCACACGGCGGCACCACGCGCCGAGGCGCCCCGCGTGCGGACACGCAGCAGCAGCAGCAGCAGACATCCGCAGCACAGAGGGATGCGCAGGAGGTGTCGAGTGCCGGAGGGGCCACGCACGTGCTCGCGGGGTCACTCAGCGGACGGCCGGCGAGGTCGCAGACGTGCGGCAGAGGGGAGGGGGGGGACAGAGCAGATGGCAGGCACCGCACTGTGCGCAACACGAGAACAAGGGGGGAAAGAGTGGTGCTGCGATGTATGATGCAGCACACGCGCTCGGGAGGAAAGGAAACACGCACAGGCAGCGGCGGCGCAAGACACACACGCACGCACACGCCGGCACGAGGAGGACAAGGAGAAGGGAGAAGACACAAGTTCCAAGAAAGAAGCGGGCAAAGTGAGCAAACAAAAGACAGTCAAAGCAGGGCACGGATGCAGGCGCACGGGGGTGTCGGCGGGGGCGGCGGGGATGCGACACAGAGACGGAAGGGGGGCAGCCGCCCGCTGGGTTCAGCAGGGAAGGGCAAAGGAGGAGAAGCGCACGTGCGGGGGGAGGGGGAGGGGGGTGCTGGCGGAGGGGAGAATGTACAGAGCCGGCGGGAGCAGCACACACAGCGGGGGACGCAGCCACAAGCAAAGAGGAGCGGCGTGGGGTGCCCGTGCAGAGAGCGAAAGAGAAGAACGAGCAAGTCGCAAAGGTGCGCCGGCCTCCTGCAGCGCACAGCGGCGTGTTTCCGTTTCTCTTGTTGAGCGTTGTCCGTGGCACGTGGCCGGGTGGGAGGGCAGCGACCGAGGGCGGGGGGGGGGATAGGGAGGTGTTAAGAGGCGCAGACGCATTGTACAGGGAGAAGTAAGCACAAAACAAAAAAGAAAGGCAGAGGGAGCCAAGCGGTTGCAACGTAACAGTCGGCAACAATAATGGAAACGAGGAGGCGTTTAGCGCTGACGTAGACCGACGCGGTGCTCAAGGCGCAGCTGGCGCGGCGCTGTTGGCGGCGGCACGTGTTGGCTGGCGAGCGGTGGCGGACCTGATGCTCGACGCGGGAGCGGCGGCCGAGGTGCGCGCAGTCGACCCTGTGAGCGTGTCAGGTCGCGGCAGCGGTGTTCCCTCGCAGAGGCGAAGCACAGCGCGGAGGAGAGAGACGGGAACTCGAAGGGCAGCGGCCAGCGGCAGTCAGCAGTCAGCAGCAACAGAAAAGGGGAGCGGGGGCAGCGGCAAAACAAGCGCAGTTGCGGTGGGGAGGAGCGGAGGACAGCGGATGACGGTGGCTGGAGCGGAGAGAGAGAGGGGCGGGGCTGGTGGGGCTGTGGTGGTGGTGAGAAAGCGGGTGCGGGGTTGCTGGGGGCGTGCGGGGTGTCGGTCGACTGGGCGGGCCCTTCGCGGTGGGCGGGGGCGGGGGTGCAGAAATCGGCGGTGTTGCCAACAGGCGAGGCGCGGGGACGGGGGAGGGGAGGGGGAATCGGGAAAGTCATGTGCGCACAGAACAGTGCAGAGAAGGGGGAGGAGGAGGAGGAGGAGGGGGGGGGCACGGAGGGGCGGCGGCACACGCGCAGAGCACCGCGGCCGTACTCGCGGTCCCGCCGCGACGGGGTGGGGGGGGGGGGGTCTGCCACGCCGTGGCGTGTCGAGCAAGGAGAGGGGGCGGAGGGCGAGGAGGGGGGGCGGGGGCATCGACCGAGCATGCTGGGCGTCACACGCCCTGACACCGCGGCCCACAGCTCGCGTTCCGTTTCGCTTCGCTGCGTTCTTTTGTTTGTCGGTCTTCGTTAGCCACCGCACGCCGACGTGTGCGTCCGCGCAACCGGCCTAGCGTCAAGGGAGTCAGGGGAGGGGGGAGGAGGGAGGAGGGAGCCAGAGCCGTGCGCACACGCCGCGGAAACCACGAGCGTGGCAAGAGCGGAGAGCCGCAGGCCCGCGTCGTCCGCGGTGGGGAAGAGAGAAGAGAGAAGGAGAAGAGAAGAAGCATGGCAGCCCCGAGCCGGCTGGCGGTGAGGGGCTGGTGAACGTCACGGGCGGCCTGCCGAGCCCGAGGCGACGCGGAGAGACAACCGCGCGCCGCTGACAGCGGTGGTCGCCGCGGTGAAAAAAGGACGACACGACGGAGAGGAGGAGAAGAGGGAGCCGCGCACAAGGCGCAAACAAACATCGGGGAGGTGGGGGGGGGGGGGTGTCTGCACGTGCTGCACGCGTGCCCTTCTGGGCAGTGAGCGCACGCAAAGCCGTCCTCCCATGCCGGTGCACGCAAGAGCGCGTACGCAGGCATCCAATACATCTGGTGCATGAGCCACGCTAGAGAATGAAAAAAAAAAAGCGGAAACAAGTAGACGGCTTCATGAGGAAACCGACTCGGAGAACTCGCCGGAGAGAAAAAAAAAAGGGGGGGGCCTTTACCAGGAGGCTACTGAGGGGGGGGGAGGGTTATGGAATGCCATCTCCTCGTACACACAGACACACACACACACACACACACCCTCTATGCCCTGCAGCCGTGGGTGCACCCCGCAGAAGTGGCTGGCTCGACAGAAGAGGAAGAAGGCGGAGGTGTGGCGGCGTGTGACGCAAAGACCCCACAAGGACACGGCGCCACCCTCCTTCCTCATCCCGTTGTTTGGCTGGCCGGCAGCGAGGCCGTGGGATAGCGGTGACCTTGAAGAGCTCTGACATCTTGTTTCTGCCACGGGGAGCTGCAGGCGTTGCGGCACTTCAAGGAGAGCGGGAGGAAGAGGGGGGGGCAGGAGGTGTCTGAAAGAACAACACCGCAGATGAACGTGGCGGTGAATGTGGACCAGAGGCGTCTCCCTGCACGCGTTGCAGGGTGTCACTCACGGCCTTTAGACGGGAGGTCGCTGGCACCGCAGGCTTTGTACATCAACACGCCAGGGAGGGCTCTTAGCAGCCTCCTTGGTGTGCCTTTGTCGACCACCATGGTTGCAGCTCCCGCAAGCTACGTGATGCAAGCGTCACGCAGGACATCGGCGTGCACAGTAGGTACACTTCACGGGCTTCGGGTGCTGCCTCGAGGGCAGCGGCTGCACGCGGAGTGACTCTTCGGGGCTCGTCTCCAGCTCCGCAGTGGAGCGCTGTGGTCGGCTGCAGGGTCTGCATCCCTGCTGGGCACTGCGAAGATGACGATCAGCGTGTGATGCAGCACCTTTAGGATAACAGGACAGCGACTTCCGAGTGATGGTGCTCCCCGCCCCGCCCCCCCCCCTCTCCTTCCAATCAGAGGCCGACGCATCCAGTGACAGCAGCCCGTGTGCGATCGCGCGAAATGCCGCAAAGTCCGCACGACGCGTTCGCAGCGTGGGTGCAGGGCGGGTGACTGAAAGTACCACAGCACGGGGGCCCGTGGCGCACAGGTCGGTTGCGCTGCGCAGCACCGCTGCCGTGCAAGTCCTAACTGGAATAGCAGCGGTGTCTTCAGGGCAGCGCAGCATGTCCCACGGCCGGGGCCGCAGCGGTGAGGCAACCAAAAACAAAGGGTCGCTGCCGCAGCTGCAGCCGCGGCTTGGAGGAGCTGAAGGAGGGACGAATGGGGGAGGCGCGACAGTGGCGGTCGGTGACTGAAGATTGCAGCACCATACACGTCAAGCGCCTGCACGATACTTACCCGTACACAGTCTTCGTAAAACAGATCGCCTCAGCAACGTAGCAGTCCCAGGTAACAGGAGCAGCGGTGTGTGTGTGTGCCACGCCGTGGCATCCGCCGACATGCGAGAGTCCTGAAGACGCCATCCACCTCACAGAGTGGCCAGCCCAAACGACATGCGGGGAAAAGCTATGACCTGCACATGCACGGCAGGACGTACCCTTTCGCCCACCGCTTCCGACGGCACCCATTCAAAGCCCCCCCCCCCCCCCACACGACACAGAACGGCATCGAGCGCGCTGAGCCGCGGGTCCTTCGAGCCAGACCGACTTACGAGGCGGACACACCCGGGTCAAGTGACGTGCTGTTGCTCCTGAAGACCGTGTTGCCGCCGACAGCGTGGTGGGAGCCGCCGACGACGACCGTCGTCACGGACAGTCCACTCGGGGAGCCCGGCGCCGCAAAGGGCAACACGGTGGCTGGCCAGCCGACGGTGGCGGAGCGACCCACGCGCCGCGCACTTACCGAGGATGTGCGCGACTCGTCGCCGAGCACTGGCGGCTCAACAGAGCGGCGGTGCAGCAGCCGCGACTCCCGCATCGCAGACCGTTCACAGAACCGCGGCGACGGCAGCAGAGGGGAGCCCGCCGTCCTCGCCTCCTCCCCCAGCGAGCCCGTAGCAGCCGTTAGCGGGTTCACACGCAGCGGTGCACCGCTTGCATGCGAGGACCAGCGGGCGCCCCCGTCCTCAGCAGCCAGCCGTTGCTTCACCTGCGTCACGTTCGCGATGCGGATCGCCAGCCGGTTGATCAGGCCCTGGCAGTAGTCCTCCTCACTCACCTGCCGCGGCCGTGGCGGCGCACCGACGTTCCATCGGTTCAGCAGCGGCTGCAGCTCACGCAACCGCTGCGCAGGCGGGGACAGCGCGAAGGTGCTCGATAGGATCAGCGCGGCACCGGCAGCAGCACCCGTCATCGTCCCCGCTGACGACAGCAGCGCACCCGCAGCGCTCGACGCCGTCTCCGTTGCGCCATCGTCCGGCAGGATCGCCTCGATCTCCGTCCGCAGTGCAGCGTGCTTGCGGCCAGGCACGGGGTTCAGCTGGTACATCTCGACAGCGTGCGGCACGCCGCGCAGCCCCTGCGGCCCCATCGCCGTTTGCGCCGTCGTTGCTCGCTCGTCGTTGGACAGCGCCCACCACGTCGTCTCCGTCGCAACCACCTGCCCGCCGTTCGCGATCGCCTCCGTCCGCGCAGCCATGTTCGACGTGTCGCCGTAGTAGTCGTAGCCCTTCGTCACCTCGTCGTACCGGATGTCCGACAGCCCCGTGTGGACGCCGATGCGCACGCGCAGCCCGCGCCACAGTGCAGCGTACTCCTCCTCGCTCAGCCGCGCAGTCGTCGGCACGTAGCCCTCCACGCTGTCAACCTTGGCAAGCTCGAACTCACGGTACGTGCTGTCGATCTCCGTCGTGCCCCAGTCGTACTTCAGCAGCGCACGCTGGATGTCGGTAACAAGCTGCACAGCGCTGTACGCGTCCTTGCACGCGATCATGAACGAGTCGCCGACCGTCTTCACCTCGTAGCACCCGTACTTCTTGATCAGCTGCCGGATCACGCGGTGGTGCGACGCAATCGCCTCCGCAATCAGCAGCGGCAGCGCAGCCCACATCGCAGTGCTGCTCTCGATGTCCGTGAAGATCAGCGTCAGGGGCTCGTCGCCGTCCTTCGGCGCGGCAGCGTTGTCGCGGCTGTCCGAGCAGCAGTACACAAGCAGCACCACAGCCGCAATCAGCAGCACGCCACCGATCACGCAGCCCGCAATCACGCCGTTGCGCTGCGCAGTCGTCAGCCCAGACGTCGTCCGCGCAGAGTACACCATGGACGGCGTGCTCGCCGTCGTCAGCGCAGGCACCGTCGGGTCCAGCATGCGCGCCGCAGACAGCATCACGATGCTCTGCGCGCCGTAGTTGACGTACGTGCAGGTCCCGCCGCTAGAGCTCGTCGTGCAGCTCCACTCGAAGGTGCCGAAGGTCATGCCGTACACGGAGATCACACCGTTCAGGTAGATGTTGCTCACCAGCAGCGCCGTGTTCACGCCGTTCATTGTTGAGACCAGGCTCAGCAGAAACGCGGTGACAAGAACGCCAAGAAGCTTGCTAGGCGTGTAGTCCGCCGCATCCGTGTAGGTGCCGAAGAACTGGCCTAGAAGCGGGCTGTCAGTCTGCGCCGCCGCCGAGGTGTCGCTCCATAGCGGCAGGTTGCTGAAGGACAGGAAGCGCGCCTGCACCGACGTTGGAAGCAACGCGAACGTCTCTTTCACCGTCGTGTATTGCAGCAGGAGATCGTCGAACGTGGCGATGACAATCGCCTCCGTGTCCGAGGAGATGAAAGTGGCTATCTCTGCGACATCAGCGACTGTCATGCCGACCATAAAGTTGATGGTGCCAGCAGCGAGTGAGCTGGGAATAGTGTTGGCGTACGGCACGGAGACCACGGTCGGGTCGTCGTAGTTGAACGTCGCAGCGGATTTCTTCAGCACCGTCGTGATCTTCGCCGCCTCGGCGTCCGGGAAACCACGGAGAATAACCTGGACGCTCGACCCAATCCCCGACACGCTCTGCACCGCTGCAAGGTTCTGGTACAGCAGGTAAAATTGCTGCTCCAGTGTCGGCATCAGGTACACGTAGTTTTTCATTGCCTGCACGAGGTGTGGGTGAGAGAAGATAGGCGAGGGAACAAGGTAGCCACTAACGTTGAGGTCACTCACGACGGCGCTCGCGACGAGACTTGTTGTATAGTTGGCCAGTTCAACGTCCAGCAACGCCTGCGCTGTCGCCTCCGTTACGCTCAGACTAGCATAGTTCACCGGGTTTGTCGTGTAGTCAAGATACGCGATGTACGAGGTGATCGCGTCTTGGAAGTCAAGGCTGGCTTGGCCCAGCTGCGCGTGATCTTCAAACACCAAGCTGAGGAAGTTGATCGGGGCTGGCAGATAGATGCCGGCCGAGTAGCAACTGTTCTGCGTATAGTTCACGCCGGAGTTCACTACAAACGTCCATGAGGCGTTGCTCAATGCATCGATGAACGCCGCGTGACCACCCTGGTTACAGTAGCACACAGCGCCAAGAAACATCGCAATGGTTTCACACGGCCCGCCGTAGTCGCCCAACGCGAAATCGCCACCGATCAAGTAGCGGTGCTGTTCGAACAGGCCCGCCTGGTACGCGGCCGTTGAGGTGATATAGTTAGACTCATCCAGCGTCTGCATGATCAGAGTCCCTGCGATCCACCCTGCAAGCATGATCTGCGCCGCGTTCGGGTGCTCGTACAGGAACGCGTCCGCGTACGACGACGAACCCGACGCAGACGCGTACGAGCTCCCGTACGCCGCCACGTAGGTCGCCTCGTCCGCCCACAGCGACTCGTTCACGTTGCCCGTGTTCTTCATGTACTTGCTCATCTGCGCCATGAACGTCGGGACGTGCTCCGTCGAATCGGCCGAACTCAGCGGGAACGACGTGGCGCTCGACAGCACCTGCCCAGCCACAGCCGTGATCGTGCCCGCTAGCGCGAGCTTGTAGTACAAATTAAACACCGTCTGCTGCAGCGCGAACGAGGTCATGATGTACGCCGACGACGTGCGCGAGTCCGTCAGCACAGCCTTCAGGAAGTTCTCCGTCTGCAGGCCGGGAATGCTCCACAGCACAATCACCTGAGGATACGTGTCCGCTAGCGCGTTGAACTCCGTCGTGTTCACCGCAGTGCTCGTCGTCGAGTACACCGCCGTGTACAGCGCGGGGGCCGACAGAGAAAGTTGCGTCATCAGCGACACAAACGCCGCGTACTCCGCGTTACCGTATCCGGTACCCGACAGGTACATGAACGCGGTGCGGCGCGCGCGGAGCGTGTTCGCAATGTGCTGCACAATGGCCATGATCTCCAGCCGCGGCTCTGCGCGCATGAAGTACACGTTGTCGTTCCACGTCCGCACAGCGCTAGAACTTGTGTACGGCGCAAGGAACATCAGCGACGAGCTCATCAGCGTCGAGCTGCTCATCAAACTCAGCAGTACCCTGTCCGAGTACGGCCCAAGCACGGCGAGCAGGCTCGGGTAGTCTGCCAGCGCTGCTTCCACCACAGCAACGATGTCCGACTGGTCCACGCTGGACGACGGCTCCACAATCTCGATCCTGCGGCCACCCGCAGCCGTGTAGTCCGCGTGGTAGAACGCCGCGTCCATGCCCAGCCATGTAGCCTTCGCGAGGTTCACCGTGTAGCTGTTCGTCGAGTACATCGCGTTCAGCAGGTACACCTTGTCACCGGAGGAGCTGCTCGAGCCCGCCGCCAGCACCGCCGCAGCGGAAGCCACGCTCAGCAGCAGCACCGTCGCCAGCGGTGGCACACGGCGGCACCACACGCCGAGGCGCCCCGCGTGCGGACACGCAGCAGCAGCAGCAGCAGCAGCGGCGGACATCGTCAGAGCGCTGAAGGGAGGCAGTTGGAGAGCACACCGCCGGAACGCGGGAAAGGGCAGAAGGAGGGAAAAGGCTGCCTATGCACCGTTGGGTCTTTGATTAGACGCAGAGACACACACACACACACACAGAGACAGAGAGGGATGCACAGAGGGACACCCTTACGCGTAGACACACACAAAGAGCATGAGAGAAGCTAAAACAGAAGACAAACACAACGGGTAAAAGAAGCAAAGACCAATGCTGCTGCTTTTGCTGCTTCTGCTGGTGCTACACAAACCTCAAAGATGGTTCCAAGTGGAGAAAGAAGGAGGGAAAAACAACACAAAACAAAAAAAACAAAAAACAAGCGCTGATGCGGAGTCAGAGGCACGTCGAACTTTTGAGAAGTGAGGACGCAGAAACAAGAAGGAGCAGGATAGGTTGCCGCCCCGCAAAAAAAGACACCGACTGCGACCCACTAGACACAGACACGCACACACTTACAAAGCTACGGTGTCCCTCGCAAAGAGGAGAGAAGAAAAAAAAGAAAAAAAACGCCCAGCAGCTCTGGACTGGGACGTAAAATAAGCTCGAGCACACTCTACTCAGGTGCAGGCCGCACCACCACGAGTACGAGTGGGGCAAAGGAAGTAGCGCTGTCTGCTCCTGAAGAAGACGTGCCGACGGATGCGCGGTTGGGAGTAGCAGGGAGGATATAGTTCCGCTGGTACGTCCGTGATAACCGCGGATCGAAGAGGGGGAAGGGGGGGGGGGAGTCGCGTATCACGAGTGTAGCGATACGAATAAGGGGTAAGCAAGTGCCTGACGATGCTTTGGTTGAGAAGTGAGGGACAACGGGGGAAAGGCAGGGTGATAGAGAGAGATAAAGTGCCAAGGGGAGGACAGACTCGTCGGGGGAGGGGAGGGGGGGGAAGGTCTGACGGCCTATGAAGGCAAGAGAGGCGGCACAGTAAGGGAAAGGGAACAAGGGATGGAAGAGGGATGAGGGGAGGGGGAGTACGCTAAACACAAGATACGCACAGACGCAGACAAAGACACGGACCCAAGGGTCAGGGGGAGAAGAAAAAGGGCGGACCTGGGGGAGGTGGGGATCGGCACGTGGAAAAGCTGCGACGTCACCACGGCACGCTGGAGTACAGTACACCCGCACACACTCGGTTAAATACCCACACACACACACACACACACACGCGAGCCAGAGGACGCACGTCGCCGCTGTTCGGGTGCCAAACGTTTCTGTGAGAGGCGGGCGAAGCAGGTGATCGTGGCGACCTCGGAGATGCTGCAAGTGCGCACACAAACACACAAGGAGGACAACAGAAGAAAAAGAAGAAAAGTGAAGAGGGGAAGGGAAGAAGAGAGGGATACAGAGAGAGGCGAGGAAGAAGGGGCGAAGCTCGAGGGGGAGATCGCCCTGGAATATACGGTTGGTGGGTGGGGGGGAATGGCGGGGGGTCCTGATGCAGGGGACACAACACTTGCCCGTCCACGGCACTAGCGGCCAGACGACAAAACACGAAAGAAACGAGAACTTCACAAAAAGTAAAGTTGGCGCCGTCGCCCGCACACGCGGAGGGAGGCGGGGGTGAAGGGCGAGGGAAAGGAGGAGGGAGCGGGGCCTCAGGCAGACCAACGGTTTGGAGAGCCCCGCGGCGGTCAGCTGGACCTTTCTGGGAACCACGTCGAGTACACTCTCCCCTCGGAAGCCAAGAACAGGAAGAAACGCGTTTATTTTTGTTGTTGCTGTTTACATAACAGAAAACAATGGGGAGCGTCGAGGCACCACAGCAGCAATCCAGCACCGTGCAGACGGGGGGGAGGCACGCAGCAGTGGGAGTCGACCAGCAGGGGGGGGTGGGGGGGGAAGGAAGGAGAGTGGGGAAAGAGCTTGGGGTGTCTACAGCGGTTAGTCTCGCTCTGTGTGTGTGTGTGTGTGTGCCGGGGGGGGGAGGGGGTGCAGGGAGGGAGGGGAAGCAGAGATGGAGGAGAAAGTCGAGGTGGGGGACATCAGCAGGCACGCACGGACTCGCTCGCGCAGGCGCACGCGAAGCCACGCACGCCGCACCACCACACGGCAGCCCAGCAGCCACACCAACGCTGCCCGCTGCGTGAAAAGGGGGGCACGGGGGCCGCATCACCGCGCATCACACAAGAGCGCCAGCGCCGCACCGCACGCCAGTGCGCTTCGCACTCACCACCCGCTGCGGTCACCGAGGCGCACGGCACACCAGCCAGGCGTGGGGCGACCGCCCGCGGGCATCAACGCACGTCGAAGTCGTTCGGTTTCAGCGCACGAGTGCCGCGCAGACGCACGCGCAGAGAAGTCAAACACAGAGTCAGAGTAAACGCGGCGGGCAGCCGGCGGGGGAGGGGCCTCTCCTCAGCACCCCGGCGCCGCGCACGTGACAGTTCCAGAAGCATTAAACTAGGAGAAGTTAAGACGGCCCGCACACGCTGCACGCCGCCACCGCAGCCCTCCGCGCAGCAGTGACCGCAGCCGGCATCACTGCAGAATGCAGGCGGGCCCTCGCACGTGCGGGGAGTGACGGCAGTGCAGGCGGCGTGCAGCGGTGTGAGCGTCAGGAAGAAGAAGATTCACGAAATGACACGAGCAACGTGCGCAGCCGCCACGACAGCGCCTCACCATGCACCGCCAGATATGCGCACGGCAGCACGGGGAGGGGGGAGCAGCGGGCAGCGGCAGGCCGCACACACATCCACATTCACACACACACACAGACACAGACACATCCACGCGTGCAGCACACAACAGCACATCCGTGCCCTGCGCAGACAGCCACACAAGCACGCACACGCATACATGCACCCGTGCCTGCACCCGCACGGGCAGAGAGATATGGAAAGAGGGAGAGAAAGGGGAGCACACATACACATCGAATACACATCACATACACATCAGGCAGCGCCGCGCTGGAGGCGGGAGAGAAGGGGGCGCGGCCAGCAGCGAGGAGCAGCACTCACGCGTCCGGCTTGCCCTGCCGCCGGCGGACGCCCGCACCAGACCCCGCAACGCTGGGCCCACCACCCACGCGGCGGCTGTCCGACGACACAGCGTTGGGTTCCTCCTCGTCGAAGGGCACCACCGAGTCCTCCCACCGCACCGTGCTCACGCTGCGGCTCTCCTTGTTCGCTGGCGTCATCACAGCCGACACCTGCGTGCGCAGCGCACTCAGGGCACGCTGCAGCACGCGCGACTCCTGCATCGCGGACCGCTCCCCCGCACGCGGAGGCACCTCCGTCACGTTCAGCGACGCCATGCGGCCCACGCCCGAGACAGCTACGGAGCCGCCCCCACCCGTCAGAGGGTTCGACACGCCACCGCGCCCCGCATCCGACTGGTTGCGCGACACGCCAGCCAGCGCCGCGTTCGCCGCCTGCCGCGCCTGCGTCACGCTCGCAATGCGGATCGCCAGCCGGTTGATCAGGCCCTTGCAGTAGTCCTCCTCCGCGATCCGCTTGTTCCGCGGCGGGGCACCGATGTTCCACTTCGCAAGCAGCGGCTGCAGCTCACGCACGCGCTGCACAGGCGGGTACGGCGAGAAGCAGCTCGTGATCACAAAGGCAACGCCGGCAGCAGCACCCGTCATCGTCCCCGCCGACGACAGCAGCGCACCCGCAGCGCTCGACGCCGTCTCCGTTGCGTTGTCGTCCGGCAGGATCGCCTCGATCTCCGTCCGCAGTGCAGCGTGCTTGCGGCCAGGCACGGGGTTCAGCTGGTACATCTCCACCGCGTACGGCACGCCGCGCAGCCCCTGCGGCCCCATCGCAGTGTGCGCCGTCGCATCGCGCTCGACATCCGACAGCGCCCACCACGTCGTCTCCGTCGCAACCACCTGCCCGCCGTTCGCGATCGCCTCCGTCCGCGCAGCCATGTTCGACGTGTCGCCGTAGTAGTCGTAGCCCTTCGTCACCTCGTCGTACCGGATGTCCGACAGCCCCGTGTGGACGCCGATGCGCACGCGCAGCCCGCGCCACAGTGCAGCGTACTCCTCCTCGCTCAGCCGCGCAGTCGTCGGCACGTAGCCCTCCACCGTGTCGATCTTGGCAAGCTCGAACTCGCGGTACTTGGAGTCGATCTCCGTCGTGCCCCAGTCGTAGTCCAGCAGCTTCCGCTGCATCTCGGAAACAAGCTGCACAGCGCTGTACGCGTCCTTGCACGCAATCATGAACGAGTCGCCGATCGTCTTCACCTCGTAGCACCCGTACTTCTTGATCAGCTGCCGGATCACGCGGTGGTGCGACGCAATCGCATCGCCCATCACCTGCGGCAGTGCGGCCCACATCGCAGTGCTGCTCTCGATGTCCGTGAAGATCAGCGTCACAGGCTCGCGGCCCTCCTTAGGCGCGGCGTCGTTGTCGCGGCTGTCCGAGCAGCAGTACACAAGCAGCACCACAGCCGCAATCAGCAGCACGCCACCGATCACGGAGCCCGCAATCACACCGCTGCGCTGCGCAGCCGTCAGCCCAGACGTCGTCCGCGCAGAGTACACCATCGACGGCGTGCTCGCCGTCGTCAGCGCAGGCACCGTCGGGTCCAGCATGCGCGCCGCAGACAGCATCACAATGCTCTGCGCACCGTAGTTGTCGTACACGCACACGCTCGCGCTCGTCGTCACCGTGCAGCCCCAGGTGAACGTCGAGAACGTCAGCCCCGACGTCGACACAACGCTGTTGCGGTAGATCGTGTCCGCCAGCGCCGTCGTGCTCACGTACTGCGTCGTCGACAGCACCTCCGTCATGAACAGCGTCATCACAACGCTGCGCAGCTGCGACGGCGTGTGGTTCGTCGTATCCGGCACCGCGGCGTGGAAGTACTGCAGTGCAGCCGTGGCAGCCTCCGCAGTCGCAGACGTGTCGCTCCACAGCGGCAGGTTCGTGAACGAGATCAGCCGCGCACGCACACTATTCGGCTGCGACGACAGCGCCGTCATCAGCGCGCCGTACTGCTGCGTCAGGTCGTCGAAGCACACCACCACGATCGCCGTCGTCCGCGCCGCCAGGAAGTCCGCGATCGCGCTCACGTCGTCCACCGTCACGCCGAGCACGAAGTTGATCCGGCCACTCGCCAGCGCGCTTGCCACAGTTGTTGACGACGACACAGGCGTCACCGTCGGGTCGGCGTAGTTGAACGTCGCAGCGGACTCCTGCAGCACCGTCGTGATGTTCGCCACCTCGGCGTCCGTGTAGCCGTGCATCACAAACCGCACGCTCGACCCGATCCCCGACACGCCCTGCACCGTCGCAAGGTTCTGGTACAGCAGGTACGCCTGCTGCTCCAGCGTCGGCATCAGGTACACGTAGCCCTCCACAAGCTCCACGAGGTACGGCCGCGGGTACATCGGAGCCAGCACAAGGTAGCCCTGCAGGTCCATCCCCGGCATGATCGTCCCCGTGATCACGTCCGTCGTGTAGTTCAGCACCTGGTAGTCCACAAGCGTCTGCGCCGTCGCCTCCGTCACGTTCACCGTCAGCACCGGCAGCGGGTTCGTCGTGTAGTCGAGGTACGTCGTCAGCACCGGCACGATGAAGTTGAAGTCCAGCCCCACGCTCTCCAGCGGGGGGTGGTCCTTGAACAGCATCGTCAAAAAGTTCAGCGGCCGCGCAAGCGTCGTGGACGTCGTGTAGCAGTTGTTCTGCGTGTAGTTGAAGCCCGACCCCGTGATGATCGTCCACGTCGCGTTGTGCAGGCGCGACACAACCGTGGCGTGCCCGCCCTGGTTGCAGGAGCACACAGCGCCGAAAAACTCCGCGACGGGGTTACACTCGCCGCCGTAGTCGCCCAGCACAAAGTCGCCGCCGACAATGTAGCGGTGCTGCTGGAACAGCGCAGCCTGGTACGCCGCGCGGCTCGCAATCCAGTTCGATTGCTGCACCGTCTGCATGATCAGCGTGCCCGCAAGCCACCCCATCAGCATCAGCTGCGCAACGTTCGGGTGCTCGTGCAGGAACGCGTCCGCGTACGACGACGACCCCGACGCAGACGCGGGCGAGAGGAGGCCGTACGTCGCCACAGCGTTACCCTCCGACGTCCACAGTGACGGGTTCACGTTGCCCGTGTTCTTCATGTACTTGCTCATCTGCGCCATGAACATCGGGATGTGCTGCGTTTTCGGCTCCGTCAGCGGGTACGACGTCCCGCTCGACATCACCTGGTCATTCACCGCCGTGATCGTGCCCGCCATCGCAAGGTCGTAGTACACCTGGAACGTCTGCTGCTGCAGCATGAACGACGAGATGATGTACGCCGACGACGTGCGCGGGTCCGTCAGCACAGCCTTCAGGAAGTTCTCCGTCTGCAGCCCCGGCACACCCCACAGCACAATCACCTGCGGGTACGTGTCCGCCATCGCGTCGAACGCCGTCGTGTTCACCGCAGTGGTCGTCGTCGAGTACGGCGCAGAGTACAGCGCAGGGTTGCTCTGCCCCACCGTCGCCATCAGCGACACGAAGTCCGCGTACTCAGTGTCACCGAGGTTGATTCCGGTCTGATACATGAACGCATTGCGCCGGCCGCGGGTCGCATTCGCCATGTACTTCACAATCGCCATCACCTCCGCACGGGGCTCTGCGCGCATGAAGTACACGTTGTCGTTCCACGTCCGCACGGGGCTCGACCCAGTGAAGGGTGCAAGGAACATCAGCGACGAGCTCATCAGCGTCGAGCTCGCAAGCACCTTCACGAGGCTCGGGTCCCCGTACGGCCCAAGCACGGCGAGCAGGCTCGGGTACTCCGCCAGCGCCGCCTCCACCACAGCAACCATGTCCGACTGGTCCACGCTGGACGACGGCTCCACAATCTCGACCCTGCGGCCGCCCGCAGCCGTGTAGTCCGCGTGGTAGAACGCCGCGTCCATGCCCAGCCAGATCGCCTGTGCCTGGCTTGAGGTGTAGCTGTTCATCGAGTACATCGCGTTCAGGAAGTACACCTTGTCACCCGACGAGCTGCTGCCCGCACCAACGGCAACGGTCGCAGCCACCGCCAGCGCCGCGGCAGCCAGCAGCAGCACCGCACGCCGCAGCGGCGCGCCGCACCCGCCCAGCGCATACGGTGACGACGCCATCGCACACGCGTGCACACAGACGCCTGGAAAGGGAGGAGGAGCTGACAAACAGCGGAGGTGGGGGTGAGGTGGGGGGGTGGGCACGTGGAGGTGGTCTGGAGGGGACTCGGGTGTGCAGGGGGAGGGGGAGGGGGGTCGAGGGGAGGAGCCACGGAGACGGCGAGGCACGAGGACTTGCTCAGACACGGCCGGGACAATACAGAGGGAAGAGAGGGGGGGAGGGGAGGGGGAGGGATAAGAAGGGAGGTGTGGAGTGTATGAAAGCACGAGGCAAAGCAGCGGACAGCCAAGACGGGGCCACACGCACAACGGGCGAACCAAAGCGGGCGTGCGTTTTATGTCTCCACGTTGGAGGACGCCGTGGCACAAGAGAAGGGGGTGGGGGGAGGGGAGTGGCCGGGCCGGGCAGGGCAGGCGTGTGGTGCGACGTATATGAGTGAGCACACCACAGAGCCGGCACGGGCAGACACACGGCGGAGATACAGCGGAGGAGGGAACAAAAAACAGAGAAGAGAGCTTATAAGCAATGGGGCGACAGCGGCAGGGCCGGCGGCGAGTGTAAGGAGGGGGCGGGCAGACAAGAAGGCAAAAGCAGAGGGACACAGCAGGGAGAACAGGAGGCACGGAGGTGGGGGGTCGATGCAGCGGTGGGTGGCCGCGAGGCTGTGTGTGTGTGTGTGTGTGTACGCGTGCAGGGAAAGAGGGAGGCACGGCGTGTGGAGCAGTGTGTGTGCGCCGAGGATGCCAAGACGGAGGGGGGGGTGAGAGAAGAAGGCGGTGAGGGGGGACAGGAGTGCAGCACAGAGGCACACATGAGCCCAGTTGATTTTCAGAATTGCGGAGGGGAGCGCAGCTGCCGACTTGCATCCACGCGTGACGCGTGCAGGCAAGGGAAGAGTGGAGGAGGTGGGAGGGGGAGGGGGCAGGAAGGGGGTGCAGCCGACGCCCGCAGAGCCGTGCTCGAGTCCGCAGTGCAGGCTCGGACGGCCACGCGCACACAGAGCCGCCGGCGCAGCCCACCGTTGACAGGAAAAAACAAAAGCGAAAGAGAGAGGGAACAAAGTGAAAGGGAAGGGCGGACTGGGTCGCCACCCGACACACAGGCAATCGCAGCGCAGAGCCGCCTACGCACCCACCCCCGCCCAACCCCCCGCAGGCACGCACCGGGTAAACCACGCGAAGAGGCTCAAACATGGGGGAAAAAAAAGGAGGCGTGCAGCCGTGTGCAGCAACGCGTGTCCGTGTGCGCCTCGACACGCGGGATCAACACTTCAGCGGATCTGCCACTGCGCACCGCACACAGGCACCCCACAGCACCGGTCGGCCGTGCGAGCTAGCAGTAATAATAAAAAAGAACGCGGCACGTCACTCCGCGCCGCTGTCCTGCGCCAAGTCTTCACTGACGTCCTCCGGTCGAGCGGCAACCTGGGGCTCTCGCGCCGACGAGCGGGGATTCGGGACGGTCCTCAACACGGACGCCGATCCTTCCGTGACGTCCGTGACGCTCTCATGCTCCGTTGACACGTGTGTTGTGTCTTCCCTCTGGAAGGGGAGCACTTCGTCGTCCCGACGCAACACACTCGCACTTGGCGCTGACCGCCGCAGCGAACTCAACGACGCCAGTCGGGGGCGCAACGCGCTCAGCACCTGGGCGAATACGCGCGACTCGCGCATCCCTGAGCGATCTCCGCCGTACTCAGAGTCGTCTCCCGGTGTCATGCGCCCCCCGCTATGCGCACCTCCCGCAAAGCCCCTCGCACTTGCCAGCGGATTGTGGTGACTACCGACCATCGACTGCGACTGATGCCGCAAAACCGAATGCCGCACACCGGTCGAACCCTGCCTCGCCTGTGCGACTTCGGAGATACGCACCGCCAGCCGGTTGATCAGGCCCTTGCAGTAGTCCTCCTCACTCACCTCACGACTGCGCGGCGGGGCACCGACGTTCCACTTCGCAAGCAGCGGCTGCAGCTCACGCACGCGCTGCACAGGCGGGTACGGCGAGAAGCAGCTCGTGATCACAAAGGCAACGCCGGCAGCAGCACCCGTCATCGTCCCCACCGACGATAGCAGCGCACCCGCAGCGCTCGACGCCGTCTCCGCAGCGCCATCGTCCGGCAGGATCGCCTCGATCTCCGTCCGCAGCGCAGCGTGCTTGCGGCCAGCCACGGGGTTCAGCTGGTACATCTCGACAGCAAACGGCACACCGCGCAGCCCCTGCGGCCCCATCGCAGTGTGCGCCGTCGTTGCTCGCTCGTCGTTGGACAGCGCCCACCACGTCGTCTCCGTCGCAACCACCTGCCCGCCGTTCGCGATCGCCTCCGTCCGCGCAGCCATGTTCGACGTGTCGCCGTAGTAGTCGTAGCCCCTCGTCACCTCGTCGTACCGGATGTCCGACAGCCCCGTGTGAACGCCGATGCGCACGCGCAGCCCGCGCCACAGTGCAGCGTACTCCTCCTCGCTCAGCCGCGCAGTCGTCGGCACGTAGCCCTCCACCGTGTCCACGCGCGCAAGCTCGAACTCGCGGTACTTGGAGTCGATCTCCGTCGTGCCCCAGTCGTAGTCCAGCAGCTTCCGCTGCATCTCGGAAACAAGCTGCACAGCGCTGTACGCGTCCTTGCACGCGATCATGAACGAGTCGCCGATCGTCTTCACCTCGTAGCACCCGTACTTCTTGATCAGCTGCCGGATCACGCGGTGGTGCGACGCAATCGCATCGCCCATCACCTGCGGCAGTGCGGCCCACATCGCAGTGCTGCTCTCGATGTCCGTGAAGATCAGCGTCACGGGCTCCTCCCCATCCTTCGGCGCGGCGTCGTTCTCGCGGCTGTCCGAGCAGCAGTACACAAGCAGCACCACAGCCGCAATCAGCAGCACGCCACCGATCACGCAGCCCGCAATCACGCCGCTGCGCTGCGCAGCCGTCAGCCCGGAGTGCCGCCGTGCCGAGTATACCATCGACGGCGTGCTCGCAGACGTAAGCGCAGGCACCGTCGGGTCCAGCATGCGCTCCATCGACAGCATCACAATGCTCTGCGCACCGTAGTTGACATAGGAGCACACGCTCGTCCTGCCCGCAGAGGTGCAGCCCCAATTGAACGTGCCGAAGGTCATACCGTACACGTACACGATACCGTTGCGGTACACGAGGTCCGACAGCGCCGAGATGTGTCCATCGGCAGCGTCCGCTACAAGAGACGTAACGAACGAAACGACAACGGAAGCCTGCAAGTTGGCTGGCGTGTAGTCAGCAGCATCCGATACTGCAGCGTGGAAGGTGGCAAGGAGCGGAGACGCGGTGTGGGCAGCCGCAGACGTGTCGCTCCACAGCGGCAGGTTCGTGAACGAGATCAGCCGCGCTTGCACTGTCGTGGGCTGCGATGAGAACGCAGACACCAGGGGCTGGTACAGTGTCGACAAGTCCGCAAAGGAAAGCACCACAATCGCAGTCGTGTGTGCCGTGAGGAAGTCCGCGATCACGCTCACGTCGTTGATGGTCGAGCCAACCACAAAGTTGATCGCCTTGTCTGCCAGCGCACCCGACACCGTCAAAGCGGACACAGACGTCACCGTCGGGTCGGCGTAGTTGAACGTCGCAGCGGACTCCTGCAGCACCGTCGTGATCTTCGCCACCTCGGCGCTCTCGTAGCCGTGGAGCACAAATCGCACAGTCGACCCGATCGATGTCAGCGCACTCACCGCTGCAAGGTTCTGGTACAGCACGTAGAACTGCTGCTCCAGCGTCGGCATCAGGTACACGTAGCTCTTCGTCAAAGAAACAAGGTGCGGCACCGTGAGCACCGGAGACGGCACGAGATAGCTGCCAGAATCGATATCGTCCGTCAGCGTCCCCATCACCACGTCCACCCTGTAGTTCGCGACCTCTTCGCTCAGCGCTGCACGCATGTTCGCCTGCGTAGTGTCCAAGAAGCCCATATTGATGGGGTGCGCCGTATATTCAGTGTACGCGACGACAGCTGGAATCACCGTGTTGATCTCCTCCGCAACACGAGCAAGGACGCTGTTGTCCGTCGGGAGAATCGTCAGAAAGTTGATGGGCCGCGACAGGTCTGTGTTGATGGAGTAGCAGTCGTTCTGCGAGTAGTTCACACCGGAGTTCGCTACCTTCGTCCACGAGGCGTTGCTCAGCACCTCCATGAGCGCCGCGTGACCACCCTGGTTGCAGTAGCACACAGCAGACAAGAACTCAGCGACAAAGTTACACTCGCCGCCGTAGTCGCCCAGCACAAAGTCGCCGCCGAGGATGTAGCGGTGCTGCTGGAACAGGTACGACTTGTACGTCGCGCGGTCCGTGAACCAGTTCGACTCGCCAAGCGTCTGCATGATCAGCGTACCGGCAATCCATCCGGTGATCATCAGCTGCGCAGTGCTCGGGTGCTCGTACAGGAACGCGTCCGCGTACGACGACGAACCCGACGCAGACGTGTACGAGCTGCCGTACGCCGCCACGTACGTCGCCTCACCCGCCCAGAGTGACGCGTTCACGTTGCCCGTGTTCTTCATGTACTTGCTCATCTGCGCCATGAACAGCGGCAGGTGCTCCGAGCCTTGCAAGGTCAGCGGAAACACCGACGCACTCGACAACACCTGCCCACCCACCGGCGTGATCGTGCCCGCTAGCGCAAGCTTGTAGTACAATTCAAAGGTTTTCTGTTGCAGCATGAACGAAGAGATGATGTACGCTGACGACGTGCGCGGATCCGTCAGCACAGCCTTCAGGAAGTTCTCCGTCTGCACACCGGGAATGCTCCACAGCACAATCACCTGCGGATACGTGTTCGCCATTGCGTTGAACGCCGTCGTGTCCACCGCAGTGTTTGTCATCGAGTACGGCACAGCGTAAAGTGAAGGTGCGTTCAGGCCAACAGAGGACATCAGCGACACGTAGTCTGCGTACTCCGCGCCACCGAAGTTGATTCCCATCTGGTACATGAAAGCGGTGCGGAGGGCGGCCACCTCGTTCGCGATGTACTTCACAATCGCCATCACCTCCAGCCGCGGCTCCGCGCGCATGAAGTACACGCCGTCGTTCCACGTTCGTACACTGCCCGACCCAGTGGAGGGTGCAAGAAACATCAGCCCAGCGCTACGGATCGTCGAGCTCGCCAGTCCCGCCATGAGGCTCGAGTCCCCGTACGGCCCAAGCACGCCGAGCAGGCTCGGGTACTCCGCCAGCGCCGCCTCCACCACAGCAACGATGTCCGACTGGTCCACGCTGGACGACGGCTCCACAATCTCGACCCTGCGGCCACCCGCAGCCGTGTAGTCCGCGTGGTAGAACGCCGCGTCCATGCCCAGCCAGATCGCCTGTGCCTGGCTTGAGGTGTAGCTGTTCATCGAGTACATCGCGTTCAGGAAGTACACCTTGTCACCCGACGAGCTGCTGCCCGCACCAGCGGCAACAGTCGCAGCTATCGCCAGCACCGATGCCGCTAGAAGTGTCAGGAGCGCTTGGCGGCGACACCACGTCAGCGCCAGTCGACGCGGCATATAAGACACGGCGGCCATTGGAGGCGCCATTCACGCACACCCCACTTGCGGGAGCACAAACACGGAAAGGAAGACGGACTGCCGACCGTGGATGTCTCGTTGGCTCCCGTGCGGGGCTGCAGGAGGCGGGCAACGGTCAGCGGGAGGGGGGAGGGGGGTGGGAAGAAAGATGGCGCTCAGTGAAGAACGAAGACGGAAGCTCAAAGACTTGGGGGGAAGGGTGATTCTTGAGGGAATCTGCGAGGGGAGGGGAGAAGGGGAACCCTGACTTGACACAGTCTAACAGGAATGACCACCTGCGTGACTAGGGGCGCGAAGGTCGAAAGCCGCGATGCGTTGATGGCGAGAGGGGCGAGGGGGGGTGGCGAGTGCAGGACGGCACACAACGCGAGGTACGCGAGACGGCGATGTGACCTTGTCGGAGAAGGTTGCAACACCCGTGTGCGAGACGCGCACGACTCACACACACACACACACACACACACACACACACACACACACACCTGCAAAGGAGACGCGGGAAGTCGGAAAAGAGAACAAAAAAGAAAAAGAGAGAAGACGACGGGGGGAGAACGCAGGCAAAGCCTGAGGAGGACCACCGCGCTTAGCGCAGCACGATGTGGTCTGTGTCTCTGTCAGTGTCTGCCTGTGTTCGTGCACACAGTCAATTCTCTTGATTGCGACGGATGGTTGAATCACACCCTTCCTGAGCCTACACCCACGTGGGCCGAAGCCGAAGCCGGACGCCGTCCAGGGAAAAAGAAAAAAGGGAAAACAAAAACAAAAGCAAAAGCAAAGAAAAAGAGAAAGAAAGAAAAAAAAGAAGAGGTTCCTGGGCGTCCCTTGTGAGCACCGATGCGAACACGGAGGAGGAGGAGGGAGAAGGAGGGAGAAGGTAGTCGACACGCCGCACCGTTTGTGACTCGAGTTCACGTGAAACGGAGGTGGTCGCGAGTGGGTGGCGCGGCCTTTTTTTTCGTCGTTATGGTGGTCGTTTTTGTTGTTGTTTCGAAATGATGAGTACGCACGGCGCGTGGAGACCTCTGCCTCGGTGCAAAAGCGTACAACACGATCTTCTTCTTGTGGTGGTGGCGGAAACGACAGACAAGAGACGGTGTTTAACAGCTTCGAGCCTCACCTTCTCTCCCTCTCTTTGTCTTTTTTTTTTTTACTTGTGCTTCTTCTTCGTTCTCTAGGAGAGAGGAGATGAGGCGCGCGATGATGACGACGACAGGAGCACCACGGGTGACGTAGTCCAGAAGGTGCAGTACAGTGCCCAAGTGATGGCTGTCCTCTGCAGCAACAAAAGAGGGGTGAGTGGGGGGGGACCAAGCGCAGGCCGCACGGACGTCGTGACAGCGGCACAGTAGTAGAGGAGAAGCGGTGGCAGGAAAGGTGCAGGCAGGACAGCACGTCAAGAAATTGCTCCCTTTCCGTTTCCGTTCTCTGTCTCTCTCTCTTAGCGAGTAGCGCGGTGATGTCACAACGAAGAACGCAGTCACGGCACAACAACAACAAGAGCAGCAAGACGAAGAAGATAACAGCTTCCAGTTCAAGGTAATTACGAGGGGGGGGGGGGGGGGGGCTTCCACAAACAGTTCAAAAGAAAAGAAGGGCAATGAAATGATGTGCACGCCAGCAGCGATGCGAAGACGGTCTGGGAGTGAGACAGGGAGCAGGCAAGGGAGAGAGACAGACAGAGACACAAGAGGAGAGGAGAGGAGGGGGGGAAGGGCCCTAGAAGACTTACCAGGGCGGGGGGGGGGGGCTAGATCAGCGATGCAGCCAAAATACTCACAAAAAGAGAACAAAAAAGAAGAAGAGGGGGGGGCGGTTAAAGGGCAGGCACGGTAAAGGAGATACAGGAAGACTGGGAGACAGACAGACAGAGAGGGAGATAGACGGAGGGGGGAGAGGGAAGGGGGGAGGGAACAGGCAGCCGCAGCCAGCGTGCAGCAAACAGGTGAGGTAGACGGTGAGGGAGGAAGAGGAGGGACAAGACACCACAGAGAGAGAGAGACACACAGACACGATGAAGACGGATGGAGCCGGGTGTGTGTGTGTGTGTGTGTGGGGGGGGGGGGGGGGGGAAGAAACAAAAACAAAGAGAAGGGGGGATGACAACGACGACGACGACGAGCAGCAACAACAACAACAACAAAGAGACGGAGGGGGGGGGGGGGGCAAAGCAGTGAAAGAGATCAAAGTGATCCAGTAAAGAGAAAAAAAAAAAAGCAGGTATTGTTTTATGGAGTGGGGGAAGGGAAGGGAGGGGAGGGAGGGGAAGGTTTCCAGGTAAACAGAGGCGTATACAGGGAGGGGGGAGAGGGAGGAAGAGGCAGGGGGACAGAGAAGGTCAAGGAGAATGCGACACACACAGACACAAGGAGAGGAAGGGAGCAGAGGGGTGACCTTCTCTCCTCCTTTTTTTTTCTCTCCTGTGCCTTGGTTCGTCTTTTCGTCGGATGTCGAGGAACACAAAAGTGCCGAGGGACGGCAAAGAGCCAAAACAAAAAAAAGAAAAACACACGGGGAAAGGCACGTGGCACAACGAAGAAAACAAAAAAGAAAGAAGGAGAGGAAGGAAGGGAGGGGGGGGCGAGAGTTGAGATTCGCAGTGCGACAGCTTATACGTCGCGGCACGCACCCGCCCACGTCACTGCCACCTCCTTCTTCTTTTCTTTTTTATTATTTTGTTTGTTGTTGTTGATGGCTTGTTGAAGACTTCGAGTGCCTCTTGTTGCTTTTCCCCCCGTGGAACTGACAAAAGCGACTGAGGAAAAAATGTGAGAGGGGGAAAAAAAAAGGAAGAGGAAAAAAATGAGCCGAACTCGCGCTCCGTCCTCTGAGTATGATTGTGGAGCACAGGGAGCGAGGAGGGGGGAGGGGAGGGAGGAGGGGAGGGTTCGATTGCTGCCTCGTCTCCTTGTATATGTTTCTTTTTGTGTGTGTGTGGCTGTTGTTTTTTGTTTTCTTTTTTCCTTTGGTTGTACTTCACGGCTTCCTCGTCTTGATGTGTGTGTGTGGGGGGAGGGGGGGGAAGAGCGAGGCGAATTCGGCCCTGATGTCCAGGCAAACCGTCACACGTCCACACACAACCAGGGGGAAAAAAAAAAGAAACGCGTGGGCACACAGGGAGCCACAAGCTACTTCGCTTGTATGCGTACGCTTGTAGCACTGAACCAGCGCTTCCCTCGGTCCTGCAACGGTGAGCGTCCTTCGTTTCTTTATTTTTTCCTTTTGTTGTTGTTGTTCGCTCTCGGCCTAGCACGGACTCGACGACTTCGGTGCTTTGCTGAAGTCCTTCGTTCACTTTTTTATTTCCTTTACAGCCCCGCCTCGTCTCTTGTCTTGTTGCGGAGACTCCTCGGTGCCTTCTGGACTGGTGCGAAGCACAAACACCGACACACACACAAAAGGAACGCGTGCAGCAGGGTTCAATCTCAAGCGTGAAGAGCCTAAGGAAGGGGGAAAAGAAAAACAGAAAAGAAAAAGTGGGCTATCACGTTGGGACTCAACACACACTCGTGTCGGGGGGGGGGGGGCTGCAGGAACGGCAGAAGGCAGGGCACAGCGTGAGGGAGAAAGAGGGGAGAAGGGAGGGGGGGGAAGATGGGGGGGAGGGGGGCAGCGAAACCGTTGACGTCAGCTCGACTAGTTTGCGTGCGTGCGTCACTGTGTCCCGCGTGTAATTGTGTGCGTGTGTCTGTGTGTGTGTGTGTGTGTGTTGCAGCCCAGTGCCCGATGCGCGGGGGAGGGGACGGTGGGGGGGGGCGTGCGCCACCGCAGCCGGCCCATTCAGGGTTTAGGGGTGAAGGCGAAGGGAGGGAGGCAGTGATAGAGAGTGTTGTGAATGTGACGGCGAGAGCGACAGGTGCGTACCGCTGTTCAGAGCGTTCGCAGAGCAGCGGCGCCGTGCCACGGTGAGCCGAGCGGCGCCGAACAAGCCACGCTTCCGGGAGAAGAGCTTCGTGTGTCATGCACACACACACACACATACTTCGAGACTGCGCACACACGTGCGGGGGTTGCAGACGTGGTAGCCGGTGCAGGATGGGAATACGAGGGTCGGTCATTTCTCTCTGTCCCCCGCCTCTCGCCGTCCACCCACACCTGTCTTTGTCTAACCGTAGCAATGTGGCCGCACCTCTAAGCACTCCAAGGTACAGAGCACAGACACACTCATTCCTCAAGATGTCGAGTCTGTGCACAAAGCGAATCTTCGCTGACGGATGTTTTTTTTTTGCGCGGTGTGCGCAGGCACCCTCACAGAGCACACAACCGTTGCATCATGACCTCTCGTCAGGTGCCGGAGACCTCGCTGACAGATGCCCTATTTGGCATTCCAAAAAAACGGAAATATTGTGCCTGTTCATGCGCACCCGCACACACACACGACCTTCAGGGTGCCGCGCTACAGGACACAGCACGAGAAGCTTGCGCACACGCAGAAACAATTCCAAGCAACGGAACATCATGACTACACACACACCAGTGGCACTGGAAAAAAAAAAAAAAAATGCGAAAGAAAGCGATCGAGCACATCGCAGCACGCGGCAGCGGCGAAGGGCGGTACACCGGGCACGTCTGCCGGTGCACCCAGGTTCTGCTCCCCTTCCTTCGCCCCTGTACATCCACGTGCCGCGCGCTGCGCGCACACGCGTACCGGCCGCGGCACGCCCCGCTGTGGTCCACGGTGCCCACCGCAGTTCACACGCAGGCAAGCGCGGCACAGGAGAGATGCCGAGGTACGGTGCGCATGCCTATACACATCCACACACACACACGCACAGACACACACAGTGTGCGCGGCAACCAGCCACGGCGCGCACCTCACGCATCGTCGCCAGGGCCTGCTTCGGCCCATGCACGGCTCAGCCGGCGCCGGCACCCAAGGTCCAGCGGGCTGCGCGCCACGTCCACCGTGCTGTGGCTGCCCATCGCCGAGATGCTGTTTGTTGACACCGCGTTACCGTCCTCCGGGTTAAACGGCATCACCATATCGTCCCACCGAACCGAGCTCGCGGGGCGGGTGTCTGTCCTCTCGCTGCGATAGGCAGACCGCTCTCCCGGCCCGTTGGCCACGTTCCGAAAGCCGATGCACGACTCCCGCATCGCAGACCGCTCCCCGCCTGCATCCACCAACAGCTGCGATGCCGCACCGCCCACCGCCGCAGAGCCCCTCGAACTACACAGTGGGTTGTGGTGACTGCCAACCGTCATCAAGGAGTGCTCACGCGTCCCGGTGAACAACCCCCCAGCCGCGCCTTGCCACGCACGCGCCACGTTTGCGATGCGGATCGCCAGCCGGTTGATCATGCCCTGGCAGTAGTCCTCCTCACTCACCTGCCGCGGCCGTGGCGGCGCACCGATGTTCCACTTCGCAAGCAGCGGCTGCAGCTCACGCACGCGCTGCACAGGCGGGTACGGCGAGAAGCAGCTCGTGATCACAAAGGCAACGCCGGCAGCAGCACCCGTCATCGTTCCCGCTGTCGACAGCAGCGCGTCCGCAGCGTTCGACGCCGTCTCCGTTGCGTTGTCGTCCGGCAGGATCGCCTCGATCTCCGTCCGCAGTGCAGCGTGCTTGCGGCCAGCCACGGGGTTCAGCTGGTACATCTCCACCGCGTACGGCACGCCGCGCAGCCCCTGCGGACCGAACTCCGTGTGCGCCGTCGCAGCGCGCTCCTCATACGACAGCGCCCACCACGTCGTCTCCGTCGCAACCACCTGCCCGCCGTTCGCGATCGCCTCCGTCCGCGCAGCCATGTTCGACGTATCGCCGTAGTAGTCGTAGCCCCTCGTCACCTCGTCGTACCGGATGTCCGACAGCCCCGTGTGAACGCCGATGCGCACGCGCAGCCCGCGCCACAGCGCAGCGTACTCCTCCTCGCTCAGCCGCGCAGTCGTCGGCACGTAGTCGTCGACGCTGTCAACCTTGGCAAGCTCGAACTCACGGTACGTGCTGTCGATCTCCGTCGTGCCCCAGTCGTAGTCCAGCAGCTTCCGCTGCATCTCGGAAACAAGCTGCACAGCGCTGTACGCGTCCTTGCACGTGATCATGAACGAGTCGCCGATCGTCTTCACCTCGTAGCACCCGTACTTCTTGATCAGCTGCCGGATCACGCGGTGGTGCGACGCAATCGCATCAGCCATCAGCTGCGGCAGTGCCGCCCACATCGCCGTGCTGCTCTCGATGTCCGTGAAGATCAGCGTCACCGGGGCACGCTGGTTCTTTGGTGCGGCGTCGTTGTCGCGGCTGTCCGAGCAGCAGTACACCAGCAGCACCACAGCCACAATCAGCAGCACGCCACCGATCACGCAGCCCGCAATAACACCGCTGCGCTGCGCAGCCGTCAGCCCCGAGTGCCGCCGTGCCGAGTACACCATCGACGGCGTGCTCGCAGACGTCAGCGCAGGCACCGTCGGGTCCAGCATGCGCTGCATTGACAGCATCGAGATGCCCTGCGCGCCGTAGTTCCTGTACACGCACAGGCTCGTCTTGCCCGCAGAGGTGCAGCCCCAGTTGAACGTGCCGAAGGTCATACCGGATACTGAGACTGACCCCGACCGATACGCGAGGCCCACGAGACTCAATCCGTCGCCGCTCTGCGAAACAGCCAGCAGGGAAGTCATGAAGCCGGTAACGACAACCGCCCGAAGACCTGCCGGCGTGTGGTCCGAAGCGTTCGGGAGCGCTGCATGCAAGGTGGCAAGGAGCGGAGACGCGGTGTGCGCAGCCGCAGATGTGTCGCTCCACAGCGGCAGGTTCGTGAACGAGATCAGCCGCGCACGCACCGTCGCCGCCTGCCACGAGAACGAGGAGGACAGCTGCTTGTACAGCGTCGACAAGTCCGCAAAGGAAAGCACCACAATCGCAGTCGTGTGTGCCGTGAGGAAGTCCGCGATCACGCTCACGTCGTTGATGGTCGAGCCAACCACAAAGTTGATCGCCTTGTCTGCCAGCGCACCCGACACCGTCAAAGCGGACACAGACGTCACCGTCGGGTCGGCGTAGTTGAACGTCGCAGCGGATTTCTTCAGCACCGTCGTGATGTTCGCCACCTCGGCGCTCTCGTAGCCGTGGAGCACAAATCGCACAGTCGACCCGATCGATGTCAGCGCACTCACCGCTGCAAGGTTCTGGTACAGCAGGTAGAACTGCTGCTCCAGCGTCGGCATCAGATACACGTAGTTCTGCTTCGCCTGAACCAGGTTCGGCATCGTGAGCACCGGAGACGGCACGAGATAGCTGCCAGAATCGATATCGTCCGTCAGCGTCCCCATCACCACGTCCACGCTGTAGTTCGCGACCTCTTCGCTCAGCGCTGCACGCATGTTCGCCTGCGTAGTGTCCAAGAAGCCCATATTGATGGGGTGCGCCGTATATTCAGTGTACGCGACGACAGCTGGAATCACCGTGTTGATCTCCTCCGCAACACGAGCAAGGACGCTGTTGTCCGTCGGGAGAATCGTCAGAAAGTTGATGGGCCGCGACAGGTCTGTGTTGATGGAGTAGCAGTCGTTCTGCGAGTAGTTCACACCGGAGTTCGTTACTGTCGTCCACGAGCCGTTGCTCAGCGCCTCCATGAAAGCCGCGTGACCACCCTGGTTGCAGTAGCACACAGCAGCCAGGAAGTCCGCCACATCCGTGCACGGTGCGCCGTAGTCACCCACCACATAGTCGCCGCCGAGGATGTAGCGGTGCTGCTGGAACAGGTACGACTTGTACGTCGCGCGGTCCGTGAACCAGTTCGACTCGCCAAGCGTCTGCATGATCAGCGTGCCGGCAATCCATCCGGTGATCATCAGCTGCGCAGTGCTCGGGTGCTCGTACAGGAACGCGTCCGCGTACGATGACGAACCCGACGCAGACGCGTACGAGCTCCCGTACGCCGCCACGTACGTCGCCTCGTCCGCCCACAGTGACTCGTTCACGTTGCCCGTGTTCTTCATGTACTTGCTCATCTGCGCCATGAACGTCGGGATGTGCGTCGTCGGCGTCACAAGGTTCATCGGAAACACCGACGCACTCGACAACACCTGCCCACCCACCGGCGTGATCGTGCCCGCTAGCGCAAGCTTGTAGTACACTTCAAAGGCTTCCTGTTGCAGCATGAACGAAGAGATCATGTACGCTGACGACGTGCGCGGATCCGTCAGCACAGCCTCCACGAATTTCTGTGTCTGCAGCCCCGGCACACTCCACAGCACAATCACCTGCGGGTACGTGTCCGCCATCGTGTCGAACGCCGTCGGGTCCACCGCAGTGCTCGTCGTCGAGTGCGCCGCTGCGTACACCGCAGGCGCGTCCATGCCAACTGACGCCATCAGCGACACGTAGTCCGCGTACTCAGTGTCACCGAAGTCGGCTCCGGTGAGATACATGAACGCGGTGCGACGCGCTTGCAGTACGTTCGCGATGTACTTCACAATCGTCATCACCTCCAGCCGGGGCTCCGCGCGCATGAAATACACGCCGTCGTTCCACGTTCGTACACTGCCCGACCCAGTGAACGGGCCAAGAAACATCAGCCCAGCGCTACGGATCGTCGAGCTCGCCAGCCCCGCCATGAGGCTCGAGTCCCCGTACGGCCCAAGCACGCCGAGCAGGCTCGGGTACTCCGCCAGCGCCGCCTCCACCACAGCAACGATGTCCGACTGGTCCACGCTGGACGACGGCTCCACAATCTCGACCCTGCGGCCACCCGCAGCCGTGTAGTCCGCGTGGTAGAACGCCGCGTCCATGCCCAGCCAGATCGCCTGTGCCTGGCTTGAGGTGTAGCTCTCCGTCGAGTACATCGCGTTCAGGAAGTACACCTTGTCACCCGACGAGCTGCTGCCCGCACCAGCGGCAACAGTCGCAGCCACCGCCAGCGCCACCGAAGCCAGCAGCAGCACCGCACGCAGCAGCGGCGCGCCGCACCCGCCCAGCGCACACGGTGACGACGCCATCGCACACGCGTGCACACAGACGCCTGGAAAGGGAGGAGGAGCTGACAAACAGCAGAGGGGGGGGGTTGCACACGTGGAGGCCCACGTACGACTGGGAGGGAGGGATGCGGATGGACTGTTAACAGAAGAGCCGCAGCCAGAGGGAGAAAAAAAGGGTTGGTGGCGTTGTCCTGTCCCAATTCTTTATTTCAATACTCAGCGACGAACGCTGTGGAGCGGAGGATGAGGAGGAGGACACAACGTCAGCACCGGCACCGAGCAGAAGCGGCTGTGGGGAAAGAGGGGAGAAGCGTACCGGTGCGCTGTGGCGTAGGTGTGCTTTGGAGACAAGGGGGGAGCGGGGGGCCGGCCGAACTCACAGAATGGGTGGGACGACAATGCCGATGGACGGCTTCCCTATGTAAACGGACACAAGGCACAGGCTCAGGTCCTCGCACCACACACACACACACACACGCACCTATCCAGCGTGGTCCAACAACCAGAAAACAGGAGAAGAAAAGATGTACTGAGACAGAAGCGGTATCAACACGACCACGAAGCCTGCGCTTGAAGGAAAACAAAACAAGAAAAGGCAAATGCTGATGCGTGCCGTAAAGGTGACGTGCGTCCTCAATGGAAAGGAATCCTCCCTCCTGCCACACAGTAACTAAGGAATGTCGAGCAGAGGAAGGTGGGACGGACGGACGGACGGACGGAGAGAGAGATGAGAAGAAAACAAAAAAAGAAAAGACAAGAAAAAAAGAAGTGTTCAATGACAAGAGGGTGAGGGGTGGTAATGGTGCACGTCACGCACTTGCAGTGACGAGGACCCTGAGGGACAAGTAGGAGGGCGTGGAGGAGAGGGAAGGATGGGGGGCGGGGGGGGAGCTAGGCAGTGGTGGTGGATGGGTGGTGTGTGAGAAGAGAAGAGGCGAGGGTTGCCGCCGAGTCCGGCGAAGAAACGTCCACGCGAAGATGCGGGCAAAAACGAGCAGCACAGCAGCACGGAAAACAAAAAGAAAAGTCAAGAGGAGTTCGTATAGAAACAGGAACAAAACAAAAGAGGAAAAAAAAAGTGGGACGACGGGGAGCCACGAGAAGGAGATGGAGGCACGAAGTCAGACTCGCTCCCGTGTGTGTGTGTGTGTGTGTGTGTGTGTATGTACGTATGTCTTTGTATACAATTGACGAGTCTACAGCACCGCCGTACACCTTCGAGAGGCACAGGAAGGAGGGGGGGCGGGGGGGGGGGGGAAGATGAGACACCCTTTCACGAGTGCTGTGCCACGCAACGGTGATGGCTGTGTCAGTAGAAAAAAAGAAGGCAAACAAAAGGCACGTTGTGTGCGTGCCGTAAGTATGGAGGAGGGGGGGAGCGGTGCTTGGGGAGGGGGGGAAGGGGCTTCCACAACAGCCCGCACAGGCACAAGCACGCAGAGATATGAGAGCAAAAAGAAAACAAAAACTGAGGTGACGTTTTTTTCTTTCTTTTTTTCTTAAAGATACGTTGCTTCGTTGTAACCGCGGCGGTAGGGGGGGTGCGGGAGGATTGGAGCCTGCGTCACCAATGTGCGTACTGTGCACGACACGCGGCGGATTAACCAGCAGAGAAGCACAACTCCAATGATGAACACACACACACACACAGGCACACACAGAGACACAAGCAAAACAAAAGAAGAAATCAATTCTTTTTCGGCCTGCAAGAAGAGAGGAGGGGAGATGAGAATCACAAGAAGACAACGCGGAGATCCGTTATCAGCAGCGGGGTTTACTGCTCTCGTGGCGGTTGTAGCTGTGAGGGAGGGGGGAGAGGAGGGGAGGCACGTGCGACGAGAAGAGAAGGGGAGTACGACGCGATCGTGCTGATCAAGAGACGACTCCACCGCAAAGACAAAAGGAGCTCTTTGAAGCAACGACGTTTTTTTTTTCACGAAGCCGACGGCCTGCTCAGGGGGGGGGAAGGGGGAGGGGAAGAGAGAGCTCAGGAAGCGGAGGAGTCTCTTGTCGCCTGCGGGGTAGGAGAAGCGTGACCGCCACGAAGGATATTAGACAGGAGGTGTGTGAGTAAGATATGAGGGGGGGAAGGGGGGAGGGGGAAGTAGGTTAGGGATAAGAAGCCCAAAGAAAAAAAAATCAAAAAGGGTTCCAGTACATGCAAATCACTAAATTAAGCTCCCTGTATCACGTAGACACACACACACACAGAGAAAGAGAGAGAGACGGATGAGCGCTTGACAATAGAGTCCCAAGATCAAAACATGCACGGACAACAACAACAAAACGAAGGGGGGACACCACGTAACACGATTGGGGAAGCGATCAAAGAAAAAAGAAAAACAGAAAGAAAAAAGAGTCTCCAAGAAGACACGGGGCAGGTGTCAGCGGTGGTGGCGGCGGCGGCGGCGGCGGCGGCGCCTCTCAAGTTTCTCGGCGAGGGGAGAAGAAGAGGCCGTGAGTGACGAGGGAGAGCCAAACCTCAAAGCAGGAAGACGTTTGAAAGGAAGAGCGGCTCAGGGGTGAGGGATGCTGAGGGGTGGGGGACGATGGGGCTGGCAGGTGTGGCACGCACAGGTTGGATATGTAACAGCAGTGCTGTCCGCCACGGCAGAAAAAGAAAGGAAGACAGAGTGAAATAATTTGAAAAAGCTCACAGAAACACGGAGAGCGTCAAGGCACCGTGCAGTGTGAAAAAGGACCAGTAGAGGTGCCAAAGGAAAGAGGGGGGAGGGGAGGGAGAAGGAGATGAACAAGACGTTTGTTGTGACAAGAAGAAAGAAAAGAAGATGCTATACAAGACTGCAGCACTATCACCCGCGTCTTCTTTTTTTTTCGTTTTGTTGTTACTTGTGCGATCAAAGTGATCGTTGTGCTGGACAACCGTCCTAGACCGCACGTATCCCGCAGAGTTCCACGAAATCCGTTATGTCTGTGCTTTAATGTGTCTGCCTCTGTGTGTGTGTGCTTGTGTGTGTGTGTGTGTGTGGGTGGGTGGGTGGGGTGGGTGACGGAGAGAGAGAGCACGTAAAGGAAGGTTTCGCACGGGGGTTTGGGGAGTCGTGGCTGTTGCCGAGCAGCGTAGCAGGTGCCCCCGAGGCGAAGTGACAGAAGCGTTGCGCACCATGAGCGGGGGGTGGGGGCGGGGCGGCGGTTATGCGGTGGAGGAGTGTTGACGAGTGCCGCGACAAGGCGTCCACAACGAGCAAGCGCAGATGGAAAAAAAAGAGGGGAGAAAAAGTGAAGATGTGGATGTTGACGTCCATTGTGTGTCCCTCAGAGTAAGCACAATTACGACCGCAGCAGCGGCACCTCGCGTCCCGCGCAGAGCACATACCGGCACGCGGTGCGACACGACGTGCGCATGTGTGCGGCTCCTGTGGTGGCCCACACCGCACAGCGCACGCAGCCCTCGCCTCGTGTTGGTACGGGGGCAAGGGGGGGAGCCGCAAAGCACGTCGCTGCGCGTCCATACACAGGGCAAGTGTGCGGACACCATGCGCACCCAAGACGGAATTGATCGTTGGACGGTTCAGGCACCTCGCGGGACAGCCACGACACACACGCACACACACACACACACCCGTCACACACTCAGGCGCTGCACGTGCGGTGGTGAGGAGGAAACATTCAAAGTAGGAAAGTGAGAGGCACAACAAAGAACGCAGACAGCACAGGGAGAACACGGCCACGGCGCAGCACTACACGCTGGG
>OY992811.1:3544921-3575855 GCA_963921375.1 Tiliacea citrago
CCCGCGGAAGGGGATGACGGTTTGGCCATGGCTGCACCAGCTCGGTGCACCATCCTGAGGTTGTCCGCCAGCGTTGACCCTGTGCCGAGGCAGTAGACCGTTCCATGTTGCGCCGCTACAGCGCTGAGGTGCCGGTGCACCTCCGCGAACCGCGCGGATGACATGGGCGGGTTGCGCAGCGTGAGGGGCGGTCGGTGTCGGTGTTCAGGGTCCTGGCGAGGCGCCGCTTGCACCACCGCACCCGCCGCGTTGTGCTCGGCGGGTGTGGGTATATCCAAGTGTACCTCGCAGGAGGAGAGAAGGCCGTAGTAGGGCATGGATGGGAAGGGCCGCCGCCGCCGCGGCAGTGGCGGGGCAGGCTGTGGGGTGTGGGGTGGCTGAGCAGCCGTAAGGAGGGCGGAGAGGTCGACGGCCCGCTGTCCAGAGGGGACCGGCAAGGCCGGTGCGACGCCCGTTCTCGCATCCCTGCGTTCACCGACGTCATCACGGTGCGGGGGTACTGGTACCTTCGCCGATGCTGCTGCTGCTGCTGCTGCTGCTGACGCGGTTGTGGTGGCGGCAGCTCCAGGCCTGCTGGCGTAGGCGTCCGTGAGTCCGCCCCCGCGACGGAAGGTCCTGGTGGTGCTCTGGAACAGGTTCATGGCTTCGCAGACGGTTGCGCAGAAAATGGTGCCGCGGCGAGTGGAGGGTGAGGGAGAGGGGGGAGGGGGGGAGAATGTCCCGCTCGGGCGTGCTCTTCTATGAGTTCTTGAATATGTGTGGGTGGTAGTTGCAATGTTCAAGTGCGCCCTGCTCTGTGGTAGTGATTGTGTCTCTCTTTTTATGTGTGTATGGCTGTGTGTGCGTGTTGGGGGGAAGGGCCTTCCGTGCCTGGGGTTCGCGTTGTTCGGGACAGTGGGGTGGGGTGGGGGAAGGGGGGAGGGGGGGAGAAGAACGTTGTTTGGAGCGAGGACGGGGAGGGGGCGGGGGTCCCAGCGTGGTCTTGGTGGCCCTGCACGCACGTCGCTCCCAAGGCACGACAGGAAATAGCAAAAAAAAAAAAACGCCATTGTGCCCAGAAGAAAGAAAACCCGAGCCTGACAGCACTCGCACCGCGAGCTGTTGCCGGCGCGTGTGGCACAGACGAGGGCGATTATCACCGAGTGATGGAGTGGCCGACCACAATCGCCCAGACAGGTGGCTGCCCCCCTGCAGGTGCAACAGGCATGCCGTACCCCTCCCACGTTGAATTTCTTCTTTCATCTTTTTTTTTTCTTTGGCGGGGGGGGGGGGGAGGTATCGTGACACACAAGTGCGTTGCCGTGCCAGACAAACAACAAAGACAGAGGTCGGTCAAGAGGAACGAAGCGGTGATGGTTTCACCACCGTCGCGGAGACTGGAGGTGGCGGAAGCAACGGTGCAGCGCCAGTCCACACCTTATTGCCTCTCTCCGCCTCTCCGCCCCTTCAGCAACTCCCTCTCATCCACTTCACGCACACCCCGACATGGCAGACACGGCCGCGAGGTGGGCGCGCAGCTCCTGCATGCGGGCATCAATGCGGACAATCACGGTGTCGCCCTCGCGCAGTGCACCGCTGCTGCCCTCCACCAGCGCCGCCCGCTCCCCCTCCAGCCGACGCAGCTCCCGCTCCGTATGCTCCACGACATCGCGCAGTGCCGCTGCCGCGGTGTCACTTGTAGAAGAGGCTCTGGCGTTGGCGTTCGCTGGCGCCGGTGAGAAAGACGGACGCGGCCCCGCAGCAGCAGCAGCAGCAGGCGGCTCACCTCCGGCCCCCGCCGCCGGGAGTCTCGACAGGGCCGAAGCGTCGGTCCTGAGGGATCGCAGCTGCTCCCGCCGGCGTGCGAGGGCGGCGGTCAGGCGTGTGTTCTGCTCCTCCACCTCACGGCATCGCCGCTGAAGCGCGTCCAGCTCCGCCGCGTGTCGCTGCGCCTGGCGCTCTAGTTGCAGTTGATGCTCCGCGCTCCACTGCCCACGCAGCTGCTCTAGTTGGAGGGCCGTGACGGTGGACGAGGAGGTGGACATCGCGAGCCCCCCGCTGCCGACGGTGGTGTGGTTGTGCCCGCTGGTCGCCTCGGACCCACCTGGCGCGGTGAGCTGCTGTGTTCGATATCGACTGAAGGCTTCGTACAAGGAGAGGTACTCCTGCTGTGCCTGCCGCTGACGCTCATCGGCGCGCCGCGCCTGCGCCTCGGCCGCCTTCACCCGCTCCTCCAGCAGCCGCGCGCGGTGGGCGATCGTGTCGTTGGCGAGGCGTACCTGTGCCCGGACCTCGTCCTCAACCCGCTGCTGTGCGTCGAGCAGCTGCTGCCGCATGCGCCGCACATCCTTCTCCATGTCCGATACCCGCTGCTGCCGCTCCGCGACACGGGCCTCCTCGGCCTTCACGGCCTCCTCACGCAGAGCCACCGCGGCGGTGCGCTGCTGCAAGGCGGTCCGCGCCTCCTTCTCCCGACGCTTCACAACGCGGTTAAGGTCGGCGAGGGCGGCGGCGCGGTGCTTGTCGAGCTCCTTGCGGAACCGCTCCGCCTGCACAGCCTTCCATAGCTCGAGGTCCCAGGCAGCCCTGTACTCCGCCGTGTCGCGCACATCGCGACTGCCACCAGCACCAGCACCATCCTCATCACCATCACCACCGGCGCCAGCAGTCGATTGACTCGGCATCACAAGCCTCGCTGCGGTGCCAACGCGCACGCCGGTGGACCTCGATGGGTCGCTGCGATGGAGTGAGGTGTCTCGCGGGGACACGCTCCGCGCATTCGTCGGTGTCCCGCTGGAAGGCACGTGCGTGTGGGAAAGGGTGTGGGTGGAGGTGGTGTGGTCGTGCGCCGTCGTGCTGCCGGGCAGCGTGGCGTAGGCGCCGGGCCCGCCCTGCGCCAGGCTGAAGTGCTGCCGAGCGGTGCTGGAGCCGCTGTTGCTGGTGTGGGGGCTGCCCGCGCTGCCACTGCTGCCAACTGAGTCGGAGGACATCTAGCAAGAGCTGGAGGAGGAGAAGGGGGGAGCGGAACTGGTAGGGGACACTCTACAAGTGCGGTGCTCCCACCGTTCTCCGTAAGGGGGGGGGGAGCGCCTCCCTTCTCGAAAATGTCTGCGAGGTTCTCCTCGTTAGTTTGTGTGTTTGTTGCTGATGTCGTAGTCGTCGAACTCGTTGGCACGCAGAGCGCAAGGGAGACCGCAGACCAAGGGAACAGGTGGGAGGGGGGGGGGGGGGGCAAAAAGAAAAAAAGCGTGAGGTACAGATCTATGACTGGGAAGTCACCCACAAGGGGGGTACGACGGAGAGGTGAGGGGAGGGGAAAGGTGGTCGAGCTGCAAGAGAGGCTGATGCCTTCCTTGACGCTGCCCCCCTCTTTCACCTTCTCGCACTCTCGCACGCACGCACGAACAGATCCTTGTGTGCGTCCCCTGACGCCTAGAGGGGTGTGTGTAAATGACTGTGTCTGTGTGTGAAGGGGGAGGCGAAGAACAAGAAGAAGGAGGGAAAGAGAGACAGAGAGAGGCAGGCAGTGCAGCAATGGAAAGATGTGTGTGTGTGTGTGTATGTTGGCACACTCGCTGACTGGGCCACCACCCCCACCCCCTTCCTCGGTCCTCGACAGTTCTCGTGTGTGGAGGGGGCCACTCGCACACGGTGGGGAAGGCGCTTGAACGAAGAGGCGGACGACGTTTCACTTGAGCGAGTACCTCGCGGCTGTGTCAGCCCCTCCTTTCCTCCTTCTTTTGTTTTTTTTTCTTGTCCGTCCTTGAAAATTACAACAGCAAAGGACGCGCGCGAAGAAGTCGTGACAGAGACGCCAACCACAATCGCCTTTTGTTTTGGGGAGGTGTTTTGTTTGATGATGTTGCAGGAGCCGCAAGAAAGAAAGATAGAGACAAGGAGACAAGAGCGAAGGACAGAGGAGGGGAAGGAAGGAAGGGAGGGAGGGAAGTTGTGGTGATGGAAGGAATGCTCAATGGCTTAGCGAAGGACATGGGGGTGTGCTGCGGCCCTGATGCATCCGCAGTCACGCTGAGACCACTCTGGCCTCACGACCAGAGTGAAAGCTCGGTGCTCTCAGCACAGCGTACAACGGGCTTTGCCAGATGATACACCGAAGCCCACATTTTGTCTGCATCCACGCAAATACACACACGCACACAGCAACGGTGTCACGTCTGCACTGTGGTGTTACAGCAGCACACTTTCTTTTTTTTCTCTTTCAAAGAGTTGTCAGCTCCTCCCCCTCGCCTGGTCCGCAGATACCGCTGTGCAGCCGCCTCGACATTGCCGTCTTCGGTTCGACACCGTGGCGCTCCTGTCTGCTTCCTTCCTTTTTTCTTTCTTTTTGTGGTTTGTCGTCGTCGTCAGCTTACTTACAAGCCCGTCATGAAAGGATGGAGCACAGTATCAACTGAAGTGTACGCGGAGGAGCGCACGCGTCTGCATCTTTGTGTGTGTCTGTGTCCGTGTGTGTGTGTGTGTGTGTGTGTGTATCCCGATTCGTCCCCACAAGCGGATGACAGCGTTGATGCAGGGCACAGCAAAGACAAACAAGAGAGCGAGCGCGACGTAGAGAGAGGGGAGAGAGGGAAGGAGTTCCGGCGGCCACCCGCTCCCTCACACACACACACACACACACACAAAACGCACACAGACACACCTACACGTACACAGAGAGTCGATCTCCTATCCACGTCCACACACACCCAAGCCCACCACCGGAATAAGATCAAGGCAGCCCAGCTGCACACGCCTTTTTTTTTCGTGAAAGCAGCTGCTCTTCCTTCCATCTCGCTGATCACGCTTCACGCTGGAGGTAGGCATCGAGGGCGGAGAGCATGGGGCTGCCGGCGTACATGCGCCGCAGCGTCTCCGTCGCGTATGCGCGCAGGTCCTGAGTCTGCGTGAGCGCCACCTCGTCGTCGATTTTCTTGCTTCCTGACTGGTGCTGACGCAGCATCTCGTTCGTCACCTGCCACAGACCGTACGCGGCACGAGAGTTGTTCGGATCGGTGTTAAAGATTAGCGACTGCGAGTACTCCGTCACGCAGCGGGGCAGGTCGCGCTTCATGTAGTACAGCTCACCGAGCCGCGCATGCGCGAAGTAGGAGTCGCTCTCGAAGAGCAAGGACTCCTCCGCGTAAAAGATGGCCTTGTCCGTGTTGCCGAGAAGGTAGTACAGGTTGCTCAGCTCGCGGTACGCCTGCAGGGCATCCCCGCGGTGGACCTCGAAGAAGGTGTGCTGCTTCTCGTCCTCGTCCGTATAGACGAGGTCGTCCTCCAGCACCCGGATCGCCGCCTCCAGCCGGCCCTCGCTCTTGTAAATTGCGCTCAGCCGCTTCACGCAGAAGTCGTTCGTCGGCATGTCCTTCAGCACCTGCTCGTACAACTTCTTTGCCTCGGGGATCTTGTCCTGGGCCTCGAGGCAGAGACCGCGCAGGTGGCTCACACGGACGGACTTCTTACCGAAGCGGCTCTCGAGGAGGTTGAGATACATAGTCGCGTTCTCGATGCGGCCGCACTCGAGGGAGGCGATGAGCACCTGCTCGTACACCTCGTACAGCTCCGTCGAGGACAGCCCACTCGAGCCCCCGGCCAGCAGGTCGGTGCCGAGGAAGAGCATCTTGTTGGCATTCCGCGCCCCGCTGGCGCGGTAGTCCTGGACCAGCTTGATCTTCTCCTTCCGCGACAGCTGCTTCAGGTCAACTGGGGTCAGCGACTGCAGCGAGAGGTGCGGCTCGGCGTTGGCCATGGTGCCAGCAACGATAGGGAAGAGAGAAAGGGCGGAGGGAGGAGAAGGGGAGGGGGTATCGGCGATGCTTGCTGCCCCTCGTTGTTGTTGTTGACGACGTCGATGTTGTTTGGTCTGCTGTTCAAGCGCGCTGTCGCATTCGTCAGAACGTCCGGTGCTGTGAGGGTGTGTGGCGTGTGGGTGTGTGGGTGTGTGTTTGTGTGCGCCGGCGTGTGAGCTGGCCAGAGATGGGATGGAGGGGGAGGGGGGGGGATAGCAGGATCACGTGAGAAAGTCAGGGAGTGTTGGAGAGGAGCCGCTGCAATCGCCGAGAAGGTCACCGTCGTGCCGTCAGCGTCACTTTCCTTCGCACCTCGTCAACCGTCAAGAGAAGTGCAGTGCACGGGATGGAGGGGAAGCAAGGAGCAAGGAGGAAGGGGTGGGGGGGAAAAGACAAGAGTGTTGTACAGCACCTCATGGCACTCCGTCCAGCGCGATGTGGTCGCACTGACAGACGGGTCTCTCTCTCTCTCTCTCTGTGTCGGTGTCTCTGTGTGTGTTAAGTTTGTGTGAATGTGTAGCCCAGAGCCGTCTGGATGACGCCGATGGAAGAAAAAAAAAAAAGAGAAGGAGAGCAAAAGCAAAACCGGAACATACGCACCTCCAGCACCACAGGCGCACGAGAACACATGCACGCCTCGACCAGAGACGGGATGGAGGTAGGAGGTCCCATGATGGAGGCAGACGAGGGAGCGGCACACACACACACACACAAGCATACGCGTCATGGGGCACACCGACAACACCCAGGGGTCAGCCTCGGCTCCTACTCCCAACCCGCCAGCACCGTCAACTCGCCTTGGCCATTCGCGGTCACTGTGCGAGCCACCATGCGCTGCTGGTCCTGTAGCCACTCTCGGTACTCCTGGTGGTTCCGCTTGCGTCGCATGCGCACGGCGGCGTCATCGGCGTCCTCCTCGTCGAACCCCGCGGTTCCTCCACGACCCCCGCGAGACCCCGCTGCACCCTGCCGCTGAGAGCTCCGCCCGCCCTCATTACCACCACCCTTGTCGCCGCGAGCGCCGCGGCGCTGCGACTCGACCTCATCAAGACGGGGACGGCGCACGAGGAATCCGCCGTCGCCGTGCCGCAGCCCGGGCGTACCACCCGCGGCAGACGCGCCACCAGCACCACCCCCAGCCCGCCGCGACTCCTCCTCCTCCTCCGCGATGGCGGCGTTGACTTCGCGCTGGAAGGCGGCCTGCTGCTCCTCTCGCGCCGCGGCGTTCTCGGCGGCCTTGCGCCGCATGCGCTCCTCCTTCTCCGCACGCCGACGCGCGAGCTCCGCCTCCCACGCCGCCTTCTTCTTCTGTTGTGCCGCCACCTCAGCCTCCGTGGGGCCGCCCGAGCCGCCTGCAGCGGCGTTGGTGGCGGTGGTGCGGCCGCGCTCGGCCTCGCCGTCAGCGAGCACGGGGAGGGGAGAGGAGCCGTTGAGGATCTGCCGCACGTAGCCGGGCCCCTCCAGCGGCTCCTCCGCACGCCGCAACGGGTAGTAGTGGCGGTCTAGTCGGAGGTAGACGCGGTTAGGCAGGCCGCTCGTCTCCGGTGTGGCGGTCGTCGCATCAGTGCCGCTGCTGCTGCTGGTGCCTGTGGTCGCGTCGGCGGCCGGTGACGCAGCCATGAGCTGAGCGCGCAGGGTGCTGAACCGCAGCGGCCGCATTGCGTTTTGCGCTGCGCCGTCGAAGCTTTCACTGGCAAGAAAGCGGATCAGCGCGTCGCTGTCGCTGGGGAACAGCGGGAGGACGTCCTTGCCGGTCACGGGGTCGCGCCCGGACTGCGCGTCGTCCACGAAGGCGGCCGTCAGCAGGTCGTGGCGGTTGATGACGTGGGTGCCGATGTACGGGTCACGGCGGCGCAGCCCGTCCTCGCGCCCGGCAGCCGCGCCACCCTCCTCTGCCCCCTCCGTGTCGTCAACGTCGTTGCCGTCGTCGAAGCGCGACTGCAGCGGGGCGAGCACCACCACCGAGGGCACCTGCGAGACGTAGAGCCCGTCTGCGGCGGCTGGCAGCTGCTCGCCGTCGATCCAGAACACTTCCAGCCGCATCTGCGGCGACCACGCCTTCTCCACGCGGCGGCGCATCTTCGCCCCCTTCTCCAGCGTCGTCGTGTTGTAGCGGACCGTCGTCTGCAGGTGCAGCCGCCGCGCCACTGCGACGGCAACGTCGAGGTGATGGTGAAACCACATGTCGTCGCTTTCGCGCAGCACAAACACAATCTTCAGCGCGTTCTGCAGCACCGCCAGCTCGTGCAGTAGTTGGTCCGCCGTGGCGACCTTGCGCAGGGGGTTGGTCGTGACGGAGAGGTCCATGGCACGGCGCCACGCCTGCAGCTGCGCGGCCTCGGAGCTCGCCGCCGCCCTCACCGCGCCGCCCCACGCAGCGGACGCCACCTCCGCCACCTCCGTCACGGTGCCGATGGCCTGCGGCGTCGCCGTGTCTGCCGCCGCCAGCAGCATCGTCGCCTCTGCCCGCGCTGATGCCGCCGTCTCGTTGGCGCACGCGGCCAGCACACTGGCCCACGGCGCAGTCGTCAGTGTGTGCTCGTGCGTTAGCCCAAACACAGCTGCCACGTCCGGCGACTCCGTCACCAGCGTGAGCACCCCGTTGCCAGCCTGTGTGGCCAGCGAGGAAAGCGCTGCGACGACCTCTTCAGAGCCGTGGCGGGTGAGGCGCACGTAGGCGAGCGAGACCAGCGACGGTGCCGTCGCGCGAGACGTGTTGGCGGACACCGTCGCCGGCGTGGGTGCGGCTGCGTCGCGCACCAGCCGCACCGTCTGCCGCAGCTCCGCAGGGGTCAGCACAAACTGCAGGCTGGGGATGAGATGCATCGTGACGGGATCCGTGTAGCGCGCCGGCAACTCGCTCAGCACCCACTGGCGCAGTTCGACGTAACTCATCTGCACTAGGGCAGCCAGGGACGTGGCGGCGTGGTGGGTGACGGCCTGGAAGGGACTCGCTGCGATGACAGCACCGGGCGGCACCTGCACCTTCTTCACGTCGCCGTGGTAGAGCACGAGTGCCGGCACCTCCGTGGTGCCTATGAGCAGCATTTCCACAAGGCGCCGGTCCTCCACCGTGGCAGGGATGACGAACTCATGCACGCGCAGCACCGACGGCGGCATATCCGCGGCCAGCTGTCGCATGTTCGCCCGCAGCGCGTTGGCTGCCTTCAAGTTGCCTTGAGTGCGCGTGGTGCTGCTGCCCTGCATGTCGCGGTCAGCCTCGTGTGCGACGCTGTCCGTGAACAGGACAAGCACCGGGTGGGGCGGCAACGGAGACGGGGAGGACGGCTGCCCATCCGCCCCGCCTGCGAGCACCTCGAGCAGGGCGGCGGTCGACGGCAGGGAGAAGGGGTGGGTTGCAGCGCCGGCTGTAGCGCTGCTGTCGTGTGCGAGGGCGCCGAGGCACTGCAGGCCAAGGAGGAGGAGCAGGAGCAGGAGCGCCAACGTCATGGACGCGGAGGCGGTGTGGGACCTTGAAGAAGAGAAGGAGGAGGAGCGGCAGCAGCGGTGCTTCCAGCTGCCGCGAGTGGCATGCTGCGTCAACACGCAGGTCATTCTCTACTCTGCGCGTGGACGAGATGGCGTGCGTGTGCGTGTCGGTGTGGGTGACGGTGGCACCTTTGTGCGCCGGATGGTGCTCGACAGATATATACACACACAGACAAGGCCGTGCAGATCGGAAAAGAGACAAAAGTGGAGAAGGCAAAGGAGAAGAAAGACAACGATGCGGTCTTCTTGTGTTGGGGCAGTTGAGGGAAGGGGGTGGGGGTGGGGGGAGGAAGACCGAGCAGCAGCAGCAACAGCAGCCGCAGTGGCAGCCGTCGAGTTCTTGAGCTCCCCTTTGTGTGTGTGTGTGTGTGTGTGTTTGCTTCTCTCTCTCCGGAGCTCTCTTTCTTATTCACATTGAGAAAGAGGCGGGGTAAAGGCGGGGGGGAGTTCGCGTGATTGTGTAATGCCGTACAACGGCCGTGCAAGGCATGTGTAGCACAGCGGCAGGGCAATGTCGTACAGGGAGAGAGGGGGGAAGGAGAGAGAGAGAGATGGAGAAATAAGAATGATACAATTCATGTGCCCGTAATCCTGGTCATCACATGTCCGCGCCGTCAAGTCCCCCTCAGTCGTTGGCGAGTGCGGGTGAGCTGATGATGACCCCGGCCCAAAGTGCTTCTGAGAAGGGGGAGATGTGGAGAATGAGCACAAGACACGGCGCGTACGCCTTTGTGCCGTCTTGCCCTTTTTTGTTGTTTGTTTGTTTTCTGTTTTTTATCCTCTGCAAACAACAGCGTGCTCTGAGTTCCAGTTCAGGCTCCGTGCTCTCTTTCTCCGGGTAAGTATGTGTGTGTGTGTGTGTGTGTGTCCTTGAATAAGCGCGAAGGGCAGAGTCCCTTGCTCCAGACAGTGCACCGATGCCTTCTACGTACGTCTGACACAAACACAGGCACAGAACGCTCCACGCAGCTACGTGGGATGCACACGCACCTGCAGCAGGTTCCACCAGAGCCCTCCTCCTCTCCCCCCCCCCCCCACCGACAAGCACGGGAGCGTTCGCGGAGCCGCTGATGCTGCGCAAAGCAGGCGGGGGGATGCGCTCCGAGGAAAGGACGGCGCGAAGCACAGAGGAGGGAAAAAAGGGGGCCGAACGACGTGAGGGGAAAAAAAAAAGAAAAAAAAACAAAAAGGGTGAGGCATTCTTCGTTAGCCCCACAGACGCCTGCCACGATACCGTCGGCAATAGGCAAAGCACACACACACACAGCCAGGCTCACGAAAACACATCGCCTCGCACCTGCCACGCGTCACTGCGAGACAGACTTGTACAACATGCACGCAGCGAGGCGCGGCAACGAGACGGGATGGGGAAGGGGAGGGGAGGAGGGGGCGGCTGCGAGGAGCTGGTAGAAGAAAGAAGCGGAGGTCGCCTCTCTCTTAGCTCTCTTAGGTGTGCGTGTGTGTGTGTGTGTGTGGGTTGGGTGGGGTGAGGGGGGGAGGGGGGGGGGGGGGGGGGGGCTACCAGTAGAGGCCACGTGCGTTGACCTCATGTGCACCTCACCGAGCTCTCGCTCACTTTACCCGACGGAGGGGCGACACGACAACAAAGAACGTCGGAGCGGCAACAACAGCAACGCAGAGACAACGAGGTCGCCGGTACTCCCATGCGTGCAGACACGCACACCCCATGCGAGGCACTGACATTCTCCTCCTTCCCCTCCCCCGCCCCCCGCCCTTCCCTTCTTCTTGTGCTTCCTGTGGTACTCAAAGGGACGACGCCACCTTCTTCCGCTTGTCGGCCCCGAGCAGTACAATGTGGCGGCACACCTCGCACGCCTTCACAAAGGCCGGCAGCGGCAAGAACTCAAACCGCGAGTGAAAGTTGTGCGCGCCCGTGAAGAAGTTCGGTGTCAGCAGGCCCTTCGCTGCAAGTGCCGCCCCGTCCGTGCCACCCCGCATCGGAATGATGTTCGGCGTCACGCCTGCCTTCGCCATCGCCTCGAGCAGCAAGTCGATCGCGGTGCGGTCGTCCTTCAGCGAGTTCGCGATGTTGGCGTACACATCCTCGATCGCGATCTCCACCTTGCCGGTTGGGTACTTCGCCTGGATCTTCTTCGCGACCTCCATCATGTGTGCCTTGCGCGCCGTGTACTTGGCGAGGTCGTGCTCCCGCACCATCGCCTGCAGCGTCGCCTCAGACGAGCCCGCCTCCATCTTGCTGAACCACCAGTACCCCTCACGCAGCTCCGTGCACTCAGGGGTCTCCTCGCGGTTGAACTCCGCTATGTAGTCCGTTGCCATCAGGAGCGGGTTCACCATGACTCCCTTGGCGGACATGGGGTGCGCCGAGACGCCGGTGAACTTGATCGACGCGCTCGCGGCGTTGAAGCATTCGTACACGACCTCGCCGAGCTCGCAGCAGTCCAGGGTGTACGCGAAGTCCACGTCGAAGCGGCCCTTGACGTCGAGGTGCTTCGCCCCGACAAGCCCAATCTCCTCATCGGGCACAAAGCAGATCACGATGTCGCCATGCTTCTCCTTGCTCGAGTCAAGATGCGCGATCATCTCCATGACCGACGTGATGGCCGCCTTGTCATCCGCGCCGAGCACGCTGGTGCCGTCGCTAAAGAGAATGTCCTGGCCAACGTACTTGTTCAGCTCCGGGTGCTCAGCCAGCCGCATGACAATGCTCTTCTCCTTGTTGAGGCAGACGTCACCGCCGGTGTAGTGAATCCGCTGTGCCTTGACGTCCGGCGAGAGGCCGCTGTCGAAGGTGTCCAGGTGGCAGATGAAGCCGATGCGCGGGGCGCCAGGCACGTTGCCGGGCTTCACCGCCGTGACGGTGGCGTACGTGTCGCACACGACGCTCTGGAGCCCCAGCTCTTGCAGCTCTTTTGCAAGGAGATCGGCAAGAACCTGCTGCCCGGGCGTAGACGGAATGCGCTTGCCGAGCTGGCGCGGGTCGCTCTGCGTCGAGATGGCAGAGTAGCGGAGGAAGCGCTCCTCCAGGCGCTGCGCAGTAGGCTTCATCGCCATTGTGAAGATGGCAGGTCCGGCGGAGTGGGGGAGGGGGGGGGGCAAGAGCGAGGAGGGGCGAGGACGCGACCGTCTCTTTCTCTCCCTCTGTCTGTCTGTGTGTGAAGGGGTGGATGGAGTGCCTCGTCCCAGACGGGGATGAGCGAATTGAGCAAGTCTGTGGCACACACACAAACAAACAAACAAACACGATTACTTGATAAAGATGACACAAAACACAGAACACAAAACAAAAGGAGGAACAACGTCAAGCGGGGAATCAAGTGCGGAGACACACAGAGCGGGAGTGAGTTCAGCACCAAAGGGGGAGAGAGGAAGGGGCGAATGTGCAGGACAGACAAAAAAAGGAGAGACAGAGAGCTGCGAGCTGCGATGTGGTCGTGTCAAGCCATGTTGCTCGTCCGTAGAGGAAGGGGGGTGGGAAGGAGAAGGACGAGGAGGAGGCGGAGGAGACACGGTGACGTGGAGGGCGAAGGTGTAGGGGAGGAGGAGGGGGGAGGAAAGGGAGGGTGATGTCATGGGTGTGGATAGGAGAGAGAGGGGTTTGTATGACCGTGTTAAAAAAAAAAAAAAACTTCAACAAAGCTCAAGCGAAGCACACGCTCTTGTCCATAGCCTGCTGCGTATCCCCCAGTACACAGCGAGTGAACAGATGGGGGGGGGGGGGGGCCAAGGCGAGGCAAGGCTCAGCACTGCGAGAGTCATCTGTGCGTGCTGACGGGTCTGGCGAATGCACCGCGATGCACCGCGTACACCCCCCCCTTCTCTCAATCGCATTTCCGTGGCAAAAGGGTCTGAGAGGTGGCGTTATGTCCACGACGACATCATACCAAAGCCGCTTGTTCTTCTCGGATCGTCGGTCTCACGTCTCGACGCGCTACCCCCCGGCGCTGATGTAGCGTCCTCAGATGCAGCTCTGTATTGTGTCTTTTTTTCTGTTTTTGTTTGGTTTGGAAGTGTTTGGCGCGGGCCGCGTGCCGTGCTTTGCGTGGGGTACAACATGTCAGTGCCTTGTCTGCACGTGTACGTGTGTGTACGTCAAAGCCGCGGCGAGTCTGGCCCCGTTGCTCGATGCCAGTGTCGCCGCGGCGCGCACACACACAAACACACACACATTAACACCTCTCTTTCCTTCCACATTCCGCACGTTGCGGCGTATGCTGTACATGAATACATCAAAGTGAGGGAAAAAAGGAAAGAAAAAAGGAAACTGGAACAGCCCGAAAGGGCCTCCTTGCGAACAGCTTGAACACCGACCATCACACACAACCACACACACACACACAGACACACACAAGAACATCGATATGTGCAGTCGGGTAGGCCATCATGAGAGAGAGAGGACGTGCCGAGGAGAGAGGGAAAAACAAGGACGCTGTATCGCAGATGGAGCAGCCGGCTGAACCGCCTCAGTACTGGATAACCTTGCGCACCTGCTCCACTGCCGACGTCTCAGCGCCGCGCAGGCCCTTGATGTACTGCACCACGTGCGGCGGCTGCGTCGCGGCGTCGTGCAGGGTCTGCGTCTCGGCGTTCTTCGGCGGGTCCGCCTGCGTCGTCGCCTCGCGCCGCAGGTGCGATGCACCAGTCTGTGAGGCGTGCGTGTGCATGTTCAGCAGGTTCGCGAGCTTCAGCGCGTGTCGGCGGAGGTCCCACTCGTTCCAGTAGTAGTTGTGGTCAATGTGGGCGTCGATCTGGCCCGTCTGCGTCCCATGGTCATGGCGGCGCTCCTGCGAGTCACGTGTGAAGGCGGCGGAGCTCGTCATCCGTTCCACCACCCGCGCCCCTTCGAGGTACAACTCGCGAGGAAGCTCCTCGGCGCGCCCCATCACTAGAGAAAGGCTTGGGTCCGCTGCGTGGAATGCGTTGAGGCAGCCGTCCACGTAGCGCCACGGGTCGGCACCGAAGGCCCGCATTGCGGCGGCGTCCGCGAAGATGAAGTACAGCGGGCGGGGCAGGGCCGCGGTGCTCACCCGGCCGCTCACCTCCACGCAGCCCAGCGACCCCTTCGTCTTCGACGACGGCGTGCCCGAGTCGCCACTCGCGGAGCGGGGTACGCGGCCGGGCAGCAGCAGGCCTGCTGTGGGTCGGCCAGTCAGGAACTGCACTGGGCAGTACCCCCGCAGCGCACACATCGACTCCGGGTACACCTGCGCCACCGTCGCGTCCACGGTGTGCAGAGGGAGGTCCGCGCGGTACCGGACGTGCACCCCGGGCGGCAGCCGCTGCGCCGTCGTCTCGGAGTTCAGCAGCGCATTCATCTCCGCCTCCATCGCGGCGGCCGACGGCAGCGGGGGCCCACGCGAGACGGCGTCAGCCAGCCGCGCGGCCTCCTGCGCCATTGCCATAGGCAGCGTCGACGGGTAGGCCGCCATAGACTCCATCGCAACGCGCAGCAGCGTCGCCCAGTGCGGCATCTCCGCCGCGCACTGCACGCCGACCTCGTACGCGTCCGCGACCTCCATGAACTTTGGGAAGACGACCTTCTTCGGCGCCGCCTCACTCGTCGGCGCGGGCGCACCTGCCGGGGCAGCAGGGACGGCGGGAGCAGCGTTGCTGCCTTCCGTTGGTGTGGTGCTGGCCCTCGGCTCAGGCGGCACTGTGGGTGCCCCTGCTCCATCCATCGGTATGGACGGAGAGCGCGAGGGCTGTGCGGCCGCCGGGGCCGCCGCTGTGGTGGACGAGGCGTCGAACTTTGCCGTGACGCCCCGCCTCCCCGGCATCAGCACATGGCGCAGCTCTGCAATGAGCGTCGTGAAGGGCTGCGTCACCCTCGTGTCCATGGACGTGCGCAGCTGCTGGAGGCCGCACTGCACGCACCGCACCACGTGAAGGACGAGGAGGCTGTGGTGGTACTCCTCCTTCAGCCGCTGCTGCGCCGTCGCGTCGAGGGGGCAGGTCGGGGACACGAGCAGGGCTCGGGTCAGGCGCACGCGGGGCTCGATCTCGGCCAGGAAGCCGCGCGTCTTCACCTCGAGCTCCATGAGAGGAACGCTGGCCGCGGTGGAGAGCGGCAGGAGGTCCATGCCAGAGCTGCGGCCGATCTCCTTCTGGTAGAGCCGCAGCCCCCACGTGATGCGTCGCAGCTGCCGCAGCTGGCTGGTCTGCTCGACGCGGTCCAGCCGCAAAAAGGTCGGCACCTGTGAGCGGGGCAGCGCGGCGCTGACGGCGGCGAGCGTCTCGCTGTAGGCAGGGCCGCTGCTCGTCACGCTGCTGGCGGTAGGGTGTTCCGCATTAGAATCCCCGTAGTGATGCAGGAAGCACACGGCCAGCGTGCCCCAGAGCTGCTCCGGCGTGCCCAGGCCAGGTTCCAGCGCGGTCAGGGCCCCCTCGAGCTGTACGCGAATTCCCTCATGCTGCACGTCCGCCTTGCGCTGCTGCTCGACGTGGGAGCTGCGCAGCGTGTCGAAGCGTACCTGCAGCGACAGCGTCGCCAGGGTTGGCTCGCTGCAGCGGTGCAGGAGGAAGTCGAGCATGTCGTTCGTCAAGGCCTCGATGTGCGGCACAGTGGCACCGACGTCGCCGGCGTCGTCGAGGCGGTCGCGCTCCTTCAGCAGCCACAGGCGGGTCAGCTGGGCGGCGAGGTCGGTGGTCACGGCGGAGCCCATGAGCCGGTCGCTAACGTGCTTGTGGTACCGCGACGCGATCTCCTGCGCCACGAGCGGAACGACGTTCATTGTGCTTTTTTTTCTACTTCTTCTTTCTGGCTGGGTGTGTATGTGTGGGTGTGAGAAGGACAAAGGGCAGGAATGGGAAAAGACAAGTACAACAAGAGGGAGGCGTAGGCATACGTGAGCGGGGGGGGGAAATGAGGTCGAGATCGCAAGGAGAAGAAGTTGAAAGGCGAAAGCACAGGCAGCGAGAAGCCGAGAGAGGGAGAAGGGGGGAAAGAGGGCGGCTCTTTTATTTTATTATTATTACTGTGAAACAGCGATACCACAGCACCGTCCTCACCTTCTCCACTGCGATGGCCCTTGTCGATCACCATACACATGCATGTGTGTGTGTGTGTGTGAAAGTGAGAGAGAGAGCTTCTTGCCAAGGGGCTACTGCGGTGCCTCGTTCGTGAGCGTCTCCTGTAGTAACTCTTTTTTTCTCTTCTCTTTCTTCCACCCAAGCGCGTAAGGGAGTAGAGGGGGGGAGGAGGACGACGACGAGCGGTACGCACAATGGCATCCGTCAACCCGTATGATGATTAGCCATTGCCACCACCACCACCATCACCACCACCACCGCCACCAACCATCTAGGCGCATACACGACAGCGGACAGCGCGCAATAGAAGGTCACACAGGAGACTGCACGTCGGCACACACGCACACGCACACGCACAAACACACACGCGCATGCGAACAACCCGTTCTGTGCTCCGTGCGACGCAGAGGAACAAAGAGAGAAGAGAAGAGAGAGAGGGGCAGACCTCAGCGAGAGAGGGGAGCGGCTCCGTCTGTGGCAGCGCTTGCAGCTGCAACTGTACATCGACGGAGAGCAGAAAGCGAGGGGAGGCAAGAAGAAGAGGACGACACAAAGGACGGAACTCGAGTGAACAGAAAAGGGAAAAAAAAAAAGGATCAACACGAAGACACACACACACACACACACACACACGCACTCACGGCGGCGGGGCGGCGGCAACTTTGCCCGTGTACCGCAGGCGTTGTCTCTAGAGGAAGCAGGTGTGGCGTGAGCGGTCTAGGGTGTGTGTCTGTGTGTATGTGTATCTGTGCGTGGCGGCGCTCCCCTAGTCATCAGACACACACACAGACACACGCACGCACGCCGTCTACACACTGTAGTAAGCCGTGAGGAGGTGCTTTGGTCGTGTGACTCGGCACGACCGCAGCGAGCGGCTGCCCTCATGGCGTTCCGTCTCGTACTGGTGTGGTGGAGGTCATGACGCTGGACTGCATCGGCGCCGCTGCAAAGCCGTTGGTACCCCGCGGGGTGCTGCCATCCACGAGGATACTACCGGCGGCGTTTGCGGTGGCCGGTCGGTGAAGCCGACGCTTCATCGCCTGGATCGACAGCTGCGGTGACGGTGGTGCGGTCGGCCACCCTGGCCGCACCCCCGGCGACGGCGCGGAGACAGAGGGCGACACAGGTGTGGCGGCGCCGCTTCTTGCGATGCCGGCCATGTTTCCGACTACGGTGGTGGTGGCGGTGGCTGTCGCTGTGCTTCGTCGGGTGTACCACACCTCGAAGCTGCGCAGGAGCTCTTCGCGACGACGCGTCAGCTGCGCCTCCTGATATCGGCACTCCTCCATGAGGGAGAGGGGGCTGGGGCTGTTGGGTGGGCCATTGGGCTGGCTCGCCGACTCCGCCGACGCGGCAGCGCTACCCGGTGGGGACCCACTCAGCCACACCCCCGGCGCCGTGCTCAGCCGCTGCCGCAGCCCAGCGAGAAGCTCTTCAACTTGACGGACCTGCGCCACCTGGTGCGCACCCTCCGCCGTCTGCGTCGTGAAGACGTGGAACGCCTTGGACTCCTGCGGCGAGGCGGGCGGCGTGCTGGAGAAGTTCGGCGTCATGCGGCCAGCGATGGTGCCGACCGGGGCCGACTGCGGCCGCCAGCCGCGCCCGGAGCCGAAGGGCGCCGGAACGGTGGTTGTCCCGAAGGGCGATGGCGGTCCACGAGGACCCGAGCTCCACGTCGAGCCGCCGTCAAGATCGCCAACCAGCAGCGGTGACGTACCACCAGCACCACTACTTCCACCGCCACTCGCGCCGCTGTGGTGGTGGTGGTGGTGCTGCTGGGACGATGGTGAGGAGCGCCGTCCTGCGGACAACGACGTGAACGGCACCGCGCCGCCTTGCCGAGACCCGTGTGGCGCCAAGGCGGCGGAGGACGGCGTGTCGTCCCGCGGGGCGTCGAACCGCCGCAACGCCTTGCGCGCATCGCGATCAGCGGAGCTGCTGAAGGCGGCGGAGGCCATCTGCGCTGCAGGCCATGCGTGCCCTGCCGGTGGCAGTAGGGGCGCCGACGACGGGAAGGACGGCGGCGATGCCAGCTGTGGGGCCCCAACGCTACCGCCGCCGCTGCTTGCGCTTACCGTCTCGATGCCACGCTGGGCGCCTGCTGCTGCTGCTGCTGCCGCCGCCGTGGCAGGGACGCCGCTGCCGAACCCCTTCCCCTCCCGCGTGCCATTCCGCCCCCTGCCGCCCGCAGCGGCCGCCGTACTCGGGCTCGTCTCCCGCAACAGCAGCGAGCGAGAGACGACCAGCGTTGGTGGCTGCGTGGCGGTGCTCGCAGACGGTGACATGGACTCGAGGGATGCCCGGCGCTTCGTGTCCGGCGATGCGCCGACGAAGCTGCCACGCGCTGACCCCGTACGCCGGCGCAGCGCACCACCACCACCGCCACCGCCACCGCCGCCCCCGTTGCCGCCGAGCCGATTCGACGACGGCGACCGCCCCGAGACGGAGCTGTGCGCGCTTGTCACCGTCACCGTCGCCGTGGTCGCCAGCGTCGTCAGGGCCGCCGCCGCCGCCGTCTCCGCAGCACGGGTGTCGGTGAGGGCCGCGTTGAGCTGCATCTCCCGCTCCACGATGCACTGCCGCAGCAGCTCGAAGCACGTGTGCATCTCCATCACCGTCGTCACGGGCAGGACGGCGAGGCGGCCCGCGATGAACTCCTTCACCGCCGTCGCCAGCGTCGCGGCCGAGGCTGAACTCGCCGTCGACGCGCTGCGGTGCAGCAGCGGATAACTGTCAGCGGTGGCCGTCGCCGCTGAGTTGGCCGTGGCAAGGCGCTGCGCCGCGTTCGCACGATTGTCGGCCCGGCCGCGTGCGCCGTGGCCGTTGGCGTTGTGCGGCGACGCCGGCTGCGATGAGCTCTGCTGCGCCCGCGCAGAGTCCTCGGAGCTGTCGCCGGGTCGCCGCCGCGCACTCTTGGACGTGCCCGGCGTGGCGCTCGAGGACGAGGCCGCCGTCGGGCTCGTTGGCGACAGCGCGGTGATGGCGCTGTGCGCCGCCACCGTCGCTGCCGCGTTCAGCTCCATCTGTACACGCAGCTCCAACTGAAGATGAGCGACCTGCCGCTGCAGCTGCCGCAGCCGCACCTCCGGGTCCTCCATAACGCGTGTGGTCGGCCGCTCCGTCACGCAGAGCAGCCGCCGCGCGAGCTGCAGCGTGGCGAGCGTCTCCCGCTTGTGGGCCTCCTCGGGCCGCACGTGGGCAATGACAAGCGTGCGGCACGTGCCACCGAGGTGGTCCTTGAGCAGCATCGTCAGCTTGCTCTGCTTGTACGGCGCTACGGACGCGCGCGGGCTGTCCGCCACCGCAGTCGCCACCGCCGCACTGGAGGAGAGATGGGCGACCACCTCCTGCAGTGTTGCGAGAGACTGACGAATCGCGGCCTCCTCGGCGCGACTCCCCAACGACAGCGGCTCTCCCGATGACGCAGACGGAGCTGGGCCGCCGCTGCCACCGCCTATGTTGCGCGGTGGGGCCGGTGGCGCGGAGGCGAGGTCAACGAGGTGCAGCCGGGCCTGCCGCACCACGTGGTGGTACGCGTTGCCTGCCTCGCCCTCCTCACTCGTGACGTCAACCATTACAATCATGTGTGCCAGCGCACTTGACGCCGCACCACTGCTGACGCCGCCGTTCGACTGCTGCTGCTGCTGCTGCTGTTGCGATTCCGGGCCCGACAGCCCATTCGACGGCGCCGACCGTCCCCACCGGCAGCGTTCGACCATGGCGACGGCTTCGGCAGCGCTACGGCACGTGACCTTGACCACGTTGCGCAGGATGAGCTCACCGCGGGGGTCTAGGGAGATGGTGGGCTTGGCTGCCGGCGTGAAGGCGGAGGCGGAGGCGGACGGGGAGTGAAGAGCGGAGGTCCGCAACGACGAGCTCAATGACGACGTGGAGAAAAGCATCGGCGCCGTGTGGCTGCTGGACACACCACCACTGCCACCACCGCCTCCACCGTGCTCCGCGGCGGCGGCCTCAGCAGCGAAGTCGCTTACAGTCTCGCCGCGCAGGGCCAGGCAGGAGAGCTGCACCAAGTGCCGTGTCTGCATGCTTCGCTGAACCTCCGTAGCGTCCTCGCCCATCACGTGTGGCGCCGTACCGAAGCGAAAAGGCGGCGGTCCGGCCGCTGTAGCCGCCCCGCCCGCAGGCGACCGCGACGAGGACAGCAGCGTTGCTGCCGCTGCGGCGGCGGCGGCCGTCTCTGCCTCGGCTTCGATGCTGGCAAAGAGTGCCGTGAAGAGGCGCTGGCAGAGCCCCGGTGTGGCCGCATTGCCGAAGAGGGTGGTTGACTTGCCGGAGCTCTTCTCACCGCAGCACAGCACGGTAGCGTTGGTGCCGCGGAGCAGGCCGTCGACAACGCAGGAGCGGGCGGCCTGCTCTAAGAAGGCGTTGGTGGGGGCATCCCACATGTCCCCCACAACCCCGTCGAGTGTGAAGCTCTGCGGCGCACCACCACCACCACCACCACCACCACCACTCGTACCAGTGGCAGCGGCGGCAGCACCACTGCGGCTGGGCAAGAGACGGCCTGGCTTTCCGCTCGCCTGTGCCGCCGCTCGGGTCAGCCCGCTCTCCGCCTCCCCGCAGCGCAGTGTCGTGCTTGTCGCGTCCACCGTCACCCACGGCGACTCGGCCGCGGCAGCGGAGACAGCGGGCCGCACCCGGGCGTACACATGGATGCGCTCCGCCTCGCTGCGGGCCATCTGATGGAGGATACTAACAGAAGCCGACATCGCTGCAGGCTGGGTGAGAAGGCCTGAGCTGTATACACGAGGTGGGGGGATTGGGGGGGGGGGAGGAGGGGGCGTGAACAAAGGAAATTGGTGTTAGGTGGGCAACACGTCCACGTCAATACCTACACAAGACGGTGAGGGGCCAAGATCAGCGTGACGTCGAGTCTTCGACGCACGATGAGAGCCGCCGCTGGCTTCTAGGAGACTTGGGAGAGAGAGAGAGGAGAAAAGAAGGACTACCGTTGCGCTGTGTGTGTGTGTGTGTGTGTGCGTGTGTGTGCACGACGTCCTGGGACAGTGGCCCCCCCTTCCCCTCCCCCTTCCCTTCTCTGTACGAGGCACAGGGTACGCGAGTGTGTCACGACGCTGTCCAACCTCAATAATGGTATTTTAAAAAAAAGAAAAAAAGATGGAAAAAAAGTCAACAGAGTGCTGTGCAAACGGTGTGCCCAGACGCCGCCTTCCTTCTTCTTCTGTTCGTCGTTGTTATTATATCTTTTTTTTTTCTAAGAAAAGCAGTTCTACAGTGGTGGTGGTCGTCGTCGTCGTCGTCGTGAAGGTGTGTGAGCCTCCGTGTGTGCGTGTGGGCGTCAGCTGGTGCGTAGGTGGGCCGCTGCGCAGTGCACTTCGGATGGGACTCAGAAGAGGGGGGAGGATGGGGAGGCGACAGGAAGAGAGACACCTGCCGAGACAAACACTCACTCATCCCGGTGGGACACCAGGGATATGATGATGCCATGCAGTTGGGGGGAGGCATGAACGGAGAGACAAGGAGGGGAAGGGGGGGTGAGGGAGACGGGAGCGAGTGAGAGCCGGAGGGAGGGAGGGAGGGCAGGGGAGGGGGAGGGGGGCACATACAAAAGCCAGCCAAGGCAGAGCTGCATCCCGCAGCTGTGACGCATGGGACACTGGCGAAGTGAGGTGCACACAAGGGAAGGGACGGATGCGATGCCGCTCGCAGAAAAAGAAAAAAAAGAAAAAGAGGAGGGAGGGAGGGGGGGACGCACGGGTGATGGCGCTTGGGCAACGTGGCCGTCCCTTCTTTCCCGGCGGCAAGCCAATATGTCCTTTCGATACGCTTAAAGGCCTCGACATGACTCCGCATCAGCATCATCACCGCCACCGCAACCACCGCCGCCGCACCGCACGCGAAGACGCTAGGGCGGTGTGCACGTCACACGCAATGCGCCGTCAAATACGGGAGGGAGAGAGGGAGATGGGGGGAGGGATGATGGGGTAAGGGACTGCTGCACCTGCTGTTGGTGTACCTCCCTCCTCAACATAGACGCGGCAAGGTGCACTGGCCAAAAACAAGACAACGACAGCCTGTGTGGCGCAGGTGTCGCTAGAGGGGGGGGGGACTAGAGGTTGTCACGTGTCCTCATGTGCAATCTGCACCACTGGCAACGGCCCCTGCGCTGCAGGCATCGTCGCCGTTGTGACTCTCCCCCCCATTTTTTTCATTTTCTTTTCTTTCGTCTTTTTTTTTGTCATGTTTGAGTGGATTGACGGTGGGCGAGTCTGACAACCTATCGTGGGAGGGGTAGAGGTTGAGGGGGGGGGTGGGTGGGGGCACGGAGCAAGGGAAACCAGAAAAAAGAGAGAAAGAAAAAAAGGGGGAGGTAGATGGGATAGGAAGGCCAGGGAGGGAGGGAGGGAGGGAGGGAGAGGTGTGTGTGAGGGACGCAAGATGGGGAGCTGGATAGAGAGGCACGACTGTGTCAAGAGCGTCGTGCTGAGCGATGTCCCTGTTCAAGGAGTGTGTCTGAGTGTGGGTCTCTCTCCGTCTGTGACACGAGATCGAGATCGAGATCGAGATCGAGAGAGAGAGGAGAAGAAGAAGAAGAAGTTGAACAAAAGTGCAGACTTTGGTTCCTCGCAGAAACGAAAATAATAATAATAATAAAAAAGGGATCCCCGAACCATTCGACGAGAGAGAGAGAAGAAAAAGGGAGAAAAAGAAAGAAAGAAAGGAAGTCATCCGTGAGCACCACACGTGCTGACATCGCGGCAAAACACTGAAGACGCGAGAAGAAAAAGTGGGAGGAGTGCAGGGCAGGGCAGGGCAGGGCAGGGCAGGGAGTGGTGTGGTGGTGGTGGTGGTGGTGAGGTCCGCAAAAGGGGGAGAGAAAAAAAGAAGGGAGAAGGAGTTCTTAAACAAAAAAAGGGACAGGTCGCGTGAAACACACGAACACAAACAACACACATACACGCATATACATACACAGAGAGAGAAGGAAAAGAACAAGAACGAAGAACAAAAACACGCCGTGACATCACCAGCGTGGGCCCCTTGCTCACACCGCCCTGCATTCGGGACGCAGACAGGCAGGCACACACACACACACACACACACACGCATACACAAGAAGGAGAGAGAGAGAGCAAGCGTGCGAGGAACATACATATAACGGCGACAGAGACGGAGCGAGGGAGGCATTGATTGAATGTGTCTCTGTGTGTGTCTGTGTGTGTGTAGGTGTGTAGGGAGGGGGAGAAGAAGGGAGGGGCGGAGAAGGAGGGGGGAGGGAAGGGGGGAAGGGAGGGGGGGGAGACCGCCCCCCCGTAACGGCGTCGAGCGAGGCGTGGCCAAGGGTCACTGAAGTGGGGAGAGGGAGAGGGAGAGGGGGAAGGAGACGTGCGTGTCGGAGGCAATTCTGCTCGCAAGAGGAGGGGGAGTGGGGGGCCAGAGCGTGCGCTACCCTAAGACGCATAAACACACACACACGCACACATGACAGATGCGGCTATTGAACTGATGCCTGCCGCCATTCTTGTCAACACGGTGTTCGTACGTGACGATGCGGGTGTGCATGTGTGTGTGTGTGTGTGTGTGTACGCAGAAGCTGAACCATCTCTCGTACGGAGCGGCCACGACAGTTGCGGAAGGGGAGGGGAGACGGCTGGCTGCCTGCCCCCCCCAAAAAAAAAGCAGCCAAAGAAAGGAAGGAAGCAAAACAAGTACACAGAGAGAACCATAGAAAACAAAAATCAGATGCGCAAGCAATCCATGCAACGGCGGACGCTCGAGACGAGACGAGGATAAAAACTCCACACACACACACACATGCACACACACATTTACACACACACGAGCGCACTCTCTCTCTCTCTCTCTTTGTGTCTCTCGAACACATCAAGACAGTGCCCTGCTGTAAGGTACGCGCAGTGCGGGAGGGGAGGGGGGAGGGGGGCGGGACGGGACATCAAAGAGATGCAACGCGGTGTGGTCACGGAGGAGAACTGTAACACACCAGAAAAAAAAAAAAGCATGCTCAACACGGTGGCGAGTCGAGGAGCGGGAATGACGGGTACCCTCCATTGATTATATGTGCTGCCCTTTGACTACACACAGAGACACACAAAAAAAAAACGTTCATCTTCCCTGCCACCATGTTCCACTTTATCGCACACAGAGAACAGCAAAGAAGAAGACCCGAGCAGCAGCGTAGGAGCGGTAAGGCAACCCACACACAAACACAAGCACCTAGAGAGTAACACAAGAACGCCCTCTCACCCATTCCCCCTATCCCCCGCTCTCTCTTTTCTTCCCGAGCCAGCCCACCAGCCACTCACCAGAGCAAGGTCAAAAAGGAAGAAAAAAAAAGGGAAAGGACGACATCGGCAACAAAGTACGAGACCACCTGACGCAGAGACAACAACAACAGCAAAAAAAACAACGACAGACAAGCCCACGTCGAAGAACAGAAAACCCCGAGTAGGAAGAGAGGAAGATCAGCAGGAGATGTATGGAAGGCAGCAGCGGTGACGATGGCGCGCGCAGAGGGCAGGAGAAGGACGAGAAGATGCGGCGCAGATGGATGCGCCGGCAATCAACACACATACACACACACACACACACACACACTCACACACAAAGACACACACAAACACACGCACACAAACAAACACTTACAGAAACAAAGGAGGAAGAGAGCCCCGAATGCCAACGCACAGACCGGGGAGGGGGGGAGTTGTCCAGCGTTGATAAACTACTCAAGCTAGAAGGGGGAGGGAGGGAGGGGGGAACCTTGACTCAGGAACAGGTCTGAGTGCCGTTCGCCGTTTGTGTGTGTGTGTTGGTCTGTGTGTGTGTGTGTGTGTGTGTGTGTCTGTGCTCCCACACGTGAGAGGGAGAGGCAGAGACAGATAGACATATGGGGGTTGACAAAGAGATGGGGTGAGAAAGAGGAGAAGGGGGAAGCAGCAGCAGCGACTATACAAGGAGGGAGGGAAGGGGGGTCAAGAATGAGCTATACTTGAAAAAAGCAAACACTAGAGGCTGGGGGGTGGGATGGGGGTGGGATGGGGGTGGGGCGATGGTGGAAGCAACCAAAGGATGAGATGTGCATCACGCTGCACACGACACACAACAACGACAAACCGCAAATTGAAAGAAACAAAAAAAAAAAGAACAGAACAGAGGAGGAGGCGGAGGCGGAGGCGGAGGCGGAGGCGGAGGCGGAGGCGGAGGCGGAGGCGGAGGCGGAGGCGGAGGCGGAGGCGGAGGCGGAGGCGGAGGCGGAGGCGGAGGCGGAGGCGGAGGCGGAGGCGGAGGCGGAGGCGGAGGCGGAGGCGGAGGCGGAGGCGGAGGCGGAGGCGGAGGCGGAGGCGGAGGCGGAGGCGGAGGCGGAGGCGGAGGCGGAGGCGGAGGCGGAGGCGGAGGCGGAGGCGGAGGCGGAGGCGGAGGCGGAGGCGGAGGCGGAGGCGGAGGCGGAGGCGGAGGCGGAGGCGGAGGCGGAGGCGGAGGCGGAGGCGGAGGCGGAGGCGGAGGCGGAGGCGGAGGCGGAGGCGGAGGCGGAGGCGGAGGCGGAGGCGGAGGCGGAGGCGGAGGCGGAGGCGGAGGCGGAGGCGGAGGCGGAGGCGGAGGCGGAGGCGGAGGCGGAGGCGGAGGCGGAGGCGGAGGCGGAGGCGGAGGCGGAGGCGGAGGCGGAGGCGGAGGCGGAGGCGGAGGCGGAGGCGGAGGCGGAGGCGGAGGCGGAGGCGGAGGCGGAGGCGGAGGCGGAGGCGGAGGCGGAGGCGGAGGCGGAGGCGGAGGCGGAGGCGGAGGCGGAGGCGGAGGCGGAGGCGGAGGCGGAGGCGGAGGCGGAGGCGGAGGCGGAGCGGCTCGATGAAAGATGTGGATGTTGGAAGGCAGCCCGAGCCGATGCCGCACCCACCACCGACTGCGTGAAGACTACGCGAGCTTGTGACACGGTGCATGAGCGGGGCCGTGAGAGGGGAGGGAGTGAGGGAGAGAGATGGCGCCGGCGAAACACAGAGAGAAGGGTTGTGATGGTTCAGATCTAACCTCCGTGCCTGCACGCAAGTCGGCATTTTCCTTTTTTTTGAAGTAGGTGAACGCGTAGGGCCTGGTGTCGGGTGTTTTGCTGGGGAACAGAAGGACAAGAAGAGGAACTGGGGGTGGAAGGGGAGCGTTGCTGCTGGAGGACACGGTGTGTTCTGCGGGCACACCTACGTGATGGCGCATCGCCGCTTTCACTCGTCCACGCCCGTACAAGAAGAGATCGCCGCGTTCATCGAAATCACGCAAGACACACACACAAAACACACACTCACAAGACACACACAGACAACCACACTTGGTGGGTGGGGGTGTGCCGCAACGTATGCGTTGAAGTGGTGATGGTGAGAGCGGAAGGGGGAGGGGGGGGGGCAGGGGCATCATCATACAAGACGGGAAGAAGAAGACGAACAAGCGTGGCATGGGGGGAAGTGGTGGACGTAATGCAGGAGAGCGCACGAGTGTGTGTGCCGAGACGACGCAAGAGCAACGGGACGGGAGGGGGGAAAAAGAAAAACCCAACGAGGCATCAATAAATAAAAGTAAGACGCAAAGTACGGGGGAAGCGAGGGTTGCCTTCGCGACCTCGGGCCCACACATATACACAGTGTGAGGGGGAGCAAAGAAGGCAACCGGAGAGAACAACGGATGAGGGAGGGAGGGTGGGTGTGTGAAGAGAAGTAAGGTAGAATAAAACAACCGCGGCACCACACACAGACACGCACAGACAGACACAACGTCGGTCGCGCATGTGCGTACACCCAGCCGCAATTCCCCCCACCCACCTTCCCCACCCCCCACCCCCATAGCACACACACAGATACACACCCGGACACACGCGTGTGTACGCTTGTGGCCGAGAGAGACGACAAACGCGTGTGTACGCTTGTGGCCGAGAGAGACGACAACCCGACGGATATCAAACAGCAGCACCATCATCATCAAGAAGGGCGGTGAACTGTGAAGGCGGAGCCACGATGCAGCCACACACGGCCGGACAGAAAATGAAATAAATGGAGAAAAGAAGCAGACACACCAAGCACGGACGTGACGGGCATTGCAGGTATGTGGTCACAGGGAAGGGAGAGGAGGAGGAGCAGGACGAGGACGAAGAGGAGGAGGGACGCGGGGGGAACGGCATGGGCAGTAACGCCTCCTCAACAGCGGGTAGGCGTTCGTGGTCCTACAGGTACAGACACACACACACACACGCGCAGAACTCAGGTACTGCAATACACGCTCGGAGCACAGTCTGTTTTGTCCGTGGTGTTGAGCCACCATCAGCGTCTACACTAGATACGGAACAATGTAGGAGGAGGAGGAGGAAGAGGAGGAGGAGGAGGGGAAGAAGGAGGAGATGGAGGAGGAGGATAAGCGAGTGATTCGCCCAAGGGAGAAACAAAAAGGAAGCACGAGAACACACAGAGAGAGAAGAAAAGAGATGAATGGTGGTAGTAAAGTGGGCGCACTCCAGCGAGCGTCATGGAACATGCACCGTACACACACACACACACACACACACACACACACACACACACACACACACACACACACACACAGACATCAAGCTACACCGGGGTCGGGGAAAATGGTAGCGGAGAGAGGAGGAAGGAGGAAGGAGAAAAGGAGGAGAAGGGAAGATACAAGAGAAAAGAAGGTAAGGCATGAACGTAAGAAAGAGAGAGTGGGAGGGGGGTAGGGAGGGGGTGTAGGGGGGAGGGGGGACGAAGTTTCGGAGGTGAAAGCACGTAAAGGCGGAGCGGCGGGGGGGGAGGGGGGGAGGGGGGGAGGGGGGGAGGGGGGGAGGGGGGGAGGGGGCTCAAATCGAAGCGCCACGACGCTGCGCGAGTTCTGCGTCCGATGCACGCATCTGCGCGCGTGCGGTGAAGTAAAATCAGTGAACATCACAGATAGAAAAGAGAGAGAGAAAAAACGCGCAGCGGGGGGTGCGGGGATGGTGAGAAACATTTGAGGGGGGAGGGGATGGAGGGGAGGAAGATAAAGGAGGGCCCGTAACATGAGGGAAGGTGGGGAGGTGCGTTGGGCAAGACAAGGAGTGCTAGAGAACGTGTTCCATGTTACCAGACACAAACACAGAGAGAGAGAGAGAGAGAGACAGACAAACAAACAGCAGGCAGGCAGACACAAACAGCGAGGTGTCCTGCAATGTACATGATCAACGTCAGCCCAACTCCAAAGAAAAGAAGAAAAGAAAAAAAGGCACGCGCGAGCACAAAGCCGAGGGAGCACGCCATACACACACACACACACACAGACACACATGCACACACACACACACACACACTCATGCACACCAACGCATGCACACACACGAACCCAGTGCTCGCACCGCCTACTTCAAGCTCAGGATGTAGATGTTACCGAAGCTATCGCCGCACGCCATCTTCTCGTAGCTGCCGGCGGTGAGGCAGTACACCGGTGCCTTGCAGAACGCGCTCGTCACCTCGCGGCCCGTCTCGATGTCCAGCACGTAGACAAAGCGGTTGTTGCACGCCACGAGCAGAAACCGCGTGAAGGCGCCGGGGGCGGCGCTCGACAGTGTCCAGCCCAGCTTCGGGCCGCGGTGCTGTGGCGGCATAGCGCCGGCCACGTCAGCCGGAGAAAGCGAGAGCTTGCAATTGCCGTCCTCGGCGGACCACACCCGCAGCAGCGACTCGTCGTTACTAATGATGTGCCGGCCGTCGGACGTGTAGCTACAGGAGAGTATGATGCCCATGTGCCCGAGCAGGTGAAAGCGTGTCTTCGCTGTTGTGGCAGACCACACCCGCAGGGACTTGTCGGCCGACGCGCTGCAGACGTAGTTGCCGTCTGGGCTAAAGGCGATGGCGATGATGATGCCCTCGTGCCCGGTGTAACTAAGCCACTCGCGGCCCCGCTTCGTGTCCCAGAGCCGGCACACGCGGTCCTGGCACCCGCTGACGAGGTACTTGCTGTCTGGGCCAAAGCAGCAGCAGATCACTACCTTGGGATGCGAAAAGGTGAGCAGGTTCTTGGTGGTCATGACGTCCCACAAGATCATCGTCTTGTCCTTGCTCGTCGTTGCGAGGTACTTGCCATCTGGGGAAAAGGTCGCGTTGATGATGGTGTCCTGGTGCCCCGTGAAGATGCCGACCTCACTCCCGACACCTAGATTGTTCAGCGTGATGGAAGCATCCTCGTTGCTGCAGCTCGCAAAGTCCGTCTCGGCGGGGGATAAGGCGATGCACTTGACGCGATTTGCGTGGCCCAGCAACGGGGTCGCCTGAAACCACCGCAGTGGCCTGTTCACCTTCGGCTGCGTCGCCCGGGCCTGGGCGGTCAGGTACGCCACCGTGTTGGGTGTCTTGCTGGCCGTGTTGGTGACCGTCATGAACTTCAGTCCGGACTTGTTCACCTCCGCGAGCGCCTCCCGCTGCAGCGCCGCCACCCCTGCCGCGGCCGCCGCGGTGAGAGGCATGAGGTCCATCTCATCGACACACACGTCGAAGTCGTTGAAGGAGAAGAACTTCTTGCCGCCCGTACCGGGACCGCCGCCGGCGCCATCGCCACCGCCCCCGCCGGCCCCGCCGGACGCGCCGCCCTCCCCGCCCGTGCCGTCCATGGCGACGGGCGGCGGCTTACGGCCCGCGAGGCGCCAGTGCTTTGTGCGCGCCTCGTCCTTCGAGATGACAATGTCGTCGTAAACGAAGAGGTCCTCCTCGATGCTGAGCGGGGCTTGCTGCCGCTGCGCCTCGAGGTCGTCGCCGGCTCGGAAGATGGCGTTGGCGATGCTGCTGCGGCCCTCGCCGCCGTTGCCGTAGCTGGGCGAGTTGCAGTCTTGCGAGCTGTGCACGGTGGAGCTCATGCTGCTGAGGGTGTCGCTGATGTCAGAGAGGAGCGACTCTCGTGTGTGGTGCAGCTCGGCGGAGGCGGACATGGACGCGCGGAGGTTGGGGCCGTGGGGGTGGTGGCGCATGGGCGAGTGCAGCAGTGGCGCGTGCGAGCCGTGCGCGCCACCGCCGCCGCTTCTGCTGATGTTCGTCGGGGAGAGCTGACTAGGCCCACCGTGTGCCTTCCTGGTGGCTGTGTTCGCCGGGGGGGTGCCGTGGTGGTTGCTCCCGTGCTGCCCGTGCATGGCCAGCGCCACCCCAGAGAGTCGCTTGGCCGGCTTGACAACGGCCACCATCGGCGTTAACGGGTTGGCTGCCGCCACTGTCGCTGCTGCGCGACCCGCATCCGATGGGGCGGTGGTGGGGCCCTTCTGCGGGAACCCCTGCGACGGTGGCGACGTCTTCGCCGTCACGACGGAGGTGACAGCGGCGGGGGCTGCGACGTCGTACACGTTCGACGTGCGCCCATCGCTGCCGCTTGCCCAATCAAACTTACCACCGCCGCCACCGCCACCGCCACCGCCACCATCACCCGCGGCGGTGTGACCATTGCGCTGCCCACCGCCGCCGCTGCCGCTGCCGTCGGCACGGTAGTCGGCAGTGTGGCCGCTGGGGTTGGACCTGCTTGGGTGCGTCCCGGCGGCGGCGGCGGCGGCCCTTCTCTGGGCCTGCACCGAGCTGCTCAGTACGCACCCCATAAGGAGAAAGAAGGGGGGAGAAGCGATAGGCACGGGGGGGAGAGGGGGGGGAGCTGCTAGAGCGATGCTAAGGTATCGTCCT
>OY992811.1:3576055-3630680 GCA_963921375.1 Tiliacea citrago
TCTGGCGGTCGTCTAGGATGGCGCTGCGGCCCACGAACTGCTGTAGCATCGCCCTCCGCGCCATCTGCTGCTCGGCCAGGGCGAGTTGGGAGGCGAGCTGCTCCGACACCCGCCGCATCTCCGCGGCCGTCTCGTCGGCGATGGCCGCGACGGCTTCGTCGTTGCCCAGCACATCCCCGGGCGGCTGGACACGGTCTTCGGGGAGGAGGAGGAGGACGGCGACGAAGCAGCGCCCGCTGATGCTGCTGCGCCTGTTGTGGGTGCGCCGCGCGGGGCAGCCTTGGCCGCTGTTTTTGGCGGTGGTGCAGCCTGTGTAGCGGTGCGGGTGGAGGAGGTGGTGTTGCTGGTGGTGGTGGGGGGGTTGATGATCTTGTTGGTGGTCTTCTGCGCCGGTGCCTCAGCGGGAGGCCGTGCCGTCTCGTTGAGGGTCCTGGCGGTGTCCCCCAGCTGCGTCTCTGCCGCCGCCGCCGTCGCCGTCGTCGATGTTGTCGAAGGAGGCAGTGCCACCGCAGCCGGCTGCTCGAGAGAGGCGTGCGCCGATGGCGGGTTGATCCGCGCTGGCGGAGACGCACGTTGCGTGGACTGCGAGCGGGGGCGCGGCGCGGACATTGATGTTGTGGTGGCGCTGGTGGGGCCTCAGCCGGGGTCGTGGAGTACATGCCTGCCAGCACCGACTGCGCATCCGCGGCCGGCGCAGCAGGCGCAGCGGCACGGACGATGGAAGAGCGGCGTGCCGCGGTGACGGCTTCGTGTCGGTCTGTGCAGCGGCGGCTGTAGCGGTGTCGGTGCCGATCACGACAGCAGCCGCTGCCGCTGCCGCCGCGTTCGGGGGAAGTTCGAGTACAAACTTCGCGTCTGCGACGTTGTGCTCTGCGAGAACGCGTTGGATGGCCGCCATGAGCTCTGCCACGTTGCCGGACTGCTTGGCGGCTTCGATGGCAGCAGCCGCGCTCGACGCTGAGGGTGCAGCCGACATCGAGCGTGGGATATCAGAGACAGAGAGGGGGAGGGAGGGGGGGTCTGGAAGTTGACAATGGAGAGCGGATTGGTGACGCTGGACCCCGTCTCTACACTCGTTCCTGCGTATGCGTGTCTGTCTGTCTGTGTGTGTGTGTGTGTGTGTGTGTGTGTGTTTGTGTGTGTGTGTTTGTGTTTGGAGGGGGGGAGGGGAAAAGAGAGAGCTACGGACGGGATGCCAGAGAGCGAGAGAGGAGGAAGAGGAGGAGGAGGAGGGGAAGAAGGAGGAGGAGGAGGAGGAGGAGACGTGTGCGAGGTGCCCACAACCTTCAACGAGGTGTACAGCTCTTCGAGTCGCGCGCTGTGCACGCGTGAGTGTGTGCGGATGTGGTGAGAAAGAGAGAGAGAGAGAGAGGGGAGTGTGTGAAGGGCATTGGGTAGCAAGAGACGCTTTTATTTTGTCGTTGTTGTTTGTTTGGTGTCGCAAGACATGGTGAGCGACACGTGTGCCGTTCGCGCTAAGTACTCAAAAGGGGGGAGAGACCGTGTGTGTGTGTGTGTGTGTGTGTGTGTGTGTGTGTGCACAGGGGGGGCCCCTGCTGGGGCTCCTGCAACTGCGTCATTCCCTTGAGCAGAGGGGGGAAGGACGTGGGAGTGCCATCGCCTGCAAGTAGAGTGCATCCCGCACCCGTCGTCTCCGTCGGACTGCCTGAGACCACTCCACGTCCGGTGCACTGACTGCCGAGGGGCACACACACACACACACACACACATACACCTGGTCGAATCCGCTATGCGCTTGCCGAACAAAAGACTGTGTGGCACCCACGAGACCCTCCTCCCCTGATAAAGCAACTTCCCACCTGTCCACCTGACTTTTCTTCCCTTCCACCTCCCCTTTCTTTTCTTTTCTTTTTCCTTCGTCTTCCTCTTGATGCGATGGGGGCCTTCCGTTGCTGCACGTCGTATCTCCTTCGTATTTTTTGTTGCTTTTGGTCGGCGCGTTCAGACGACAGAGAGACAGACAGAGAGAGAGAGAGAGATCAACTTCCGAAAACTCCACACCCAAAAAAAAAACAGCAGCCAAGAACACACACACAAGACACACACACACACACGCGAGCACTCCGGCTACTTCTTCGGCGCCGCGTCCGCCTTCTTCTCCTCCGGCTTTGCGTCGAAGTTGCGGCAGTACGGGCCCGGCGGCTCCTTGAACAGCAGCGACGTACGCCCACCCGCCGGCTCCGAGTACCGGCGGTCTGTCCGCTGCGTTCCAATCTTGAATGGCTTGCCACTGCGGAGGTTCTCGATGAGAAGCTTGATGCTGTCCCACGTGAGGTCCTCCACGTAGTCGTACGAAAAGTGTGGCGGGTTGCTGTAGTCGTTCACGACCAGCATTGGCGCATTCACGCACGCACCGAGGCACTCCATCTCTCCGATCGTGATAAGGCCGTCGCTGGTTGTGCCGTGCATGCGCACGCTCAGGTACCGCAGTGTGCGCTCTATCAGCTCATCCGCGCCACACAGCATGCACGGCGTGGTGCAGCAGAACTGTATGTGGTACGTACCGACGGGGTGGCGGTTGAACATGGAGTAGAAGGTCACCGTCTCGAAGACGTGCATCGGGGGCACCTCGCAGATCTTGGCCACCTTGTACATCGCTGTCACGGGGATGTAGCCGCCCTGCTGCTCCTGGGCGAGGTGAAGGAGTGGAATGGTGGCCGAGACGCGCTTGTTACGCGGGAACTTTGGAGAATCTCATTGTGGATCTTCTCGTAGCTGGCCGTCGTAAAGTCCCACGGGATGCGGGTGTTGTCCGAGTCCGTGTTCTGATGGCGCATCTCGCCATGCACAGCCCGCACCGGCGTGCACAGTGGGGCGGTCGACAGCGCCGTCACTGCTGGCACACCACAGCGCATCAGCTGCGCGGAGAGCTGCTTGAGACGCTGCATTTTTTTGTTGTTGTTTCTAAACTGAGGTTCGAGCTTGTTGTTGTAAGAGAAGGGGAGACTGGTGAGGTCCTGTCCGTGAGGGTCGGCAAGTGGCTAAGTTCTACGAGGGGGTGGAGGGAGAGGGGGCGAGAAGAAGAGATGCGAGGAAGCTGACTACGCGGCTAAGAGTGCATCAACTACGGAGCTACTACAAGTAAAATAAAAGATATTGAGAGCGGCCGCCGCCGTGGGGTGTTGTGTGGAAAGGGCGGGGGCGGGGGACGGCGGCAAGGAAGGGCTATAAGGTAGCTAAGAGCTCGGGTGACGAAGCGGGAGGGGAAAAGCGAGGCGGGGAAGACAGGAGGGGGAACAACGAACAGGAGAACGGAGGCGAATGACGTACACGCACGTATGCTGCGCTAAGCACGAGTCCTCCGGGACAAGAGGGTGAAGCTGTGATAGAGAGTGCTTGTGATAAAGAAAGAGGAGGGGGGAAGCGAGGTGTCTGTGGACGCTGACACTTTTTTTCGCAATGGTAGATGTTCCGCAAAAAAAAAAAAACCTAAGAAAAAAAAGAAATGAGGGGAGTGTACCCAAGTGTGTGTGAAGCTCTCAGAAAGTCGTGAAAGGGGGGGGGGGGTTACGCTAGCGTCCCGTGCCTCATCCAAACGCACCAGCCGGTGTACAAGGTGCGGTGCAGGGCTGCGCCTCCGAGGAGAACGCTGAGAAGAGCACAAGAGAAGAGAGACAGAGAGAAGCGGAGGAGGGAAGGGAAAGAAGAAAAGAAGGGCGAGTCTGCCTTTTCCTACGCACTTGCAATGCCGCACGTTTGTGAATTTGCTAAGAGGGCACCTCCCAAGAGAGGAGAAGAGTCGGGAACTTCGTCGGTGTGTCTGTGTGTGTCTGTGTGTGTGATGCTGCCACCGCTGACGGTTCGCGTGTGAGAGGGCGGGGGAGGAGGGGGGGACACGTGCACAGGACAGTGAAAAGGGAGGACAGAACGAGAGCTAGAGAGAGAGCAGTGAATCGCGACTGTCGTTATCTATGTGTGTGTATGTGTGGTAGTAGTGTGTTTACGTGTGTGTGGTAGTGATGTGTTTACGCGAAGGAGGCGAGAGACACGGGGATGGAGGAGGCGCTGGAAGAACACAACAAGACACCAAGAGGGGAAGGGTCGGTGTCCGTGCCCTTCATACTGGCCAGCGTGTGTGATGAGCGAGTGTGGGCATGCAGAAAAAAACAGAAAGGGGGAGTGATGACGCACAGAGAGAGAGCAGCAGCAGCAGCACGTGGCGCACACACACCCTCACGCTGCTCTCTCTGTCCCACCCCCTCTCCCACCACATACGTACACACGTACCCTCCGGGTAGCAGCCAGCACGCGCACCGTCACACCGTACCGCACGTCTGTACACATACACACACACACGCTGTGAGAGAGGTCCGTGGAAGTACGGAGGCACTCCGCTAGAGACGTGAGCTGGTGCATCGAAAGCTTTGCGGAAACCAGAAAAAGAATATAACAATATAACGGAGACGTGTCGCGACTTGCTCGACCACGAGGAACGCGTGTGTGCGTCGAATCGTCACTTTTTTTCGTTTTTTTTTTGTTTTTTCTTTCTTTCATTTCTTTCTTTGAGTGATGCTTCCCGCTGTTCCGTTCTACACCAGTGGCATGGCCACACGAGCACACACAAGCACGCCCTGCACAGGTTGACAGAGAGAGACGGAGAGAGAGAGAAGGAGAAGGCGACACGTGCAAAGCAAACACATGACGTCGACGAGCATCAGATACAACTCTAACAAGATGGCAGATGGAAGGAGGAGAAGGAAGACAAAGAAAATCGGTGGGGAAAGAAAAAAAAGAAACAAGGGAGGAGAGAGAGAGAGAGGGAGGGAGGGATCGGCGAGGGGGGGGGGGGGACACCCACAAGAAACGCGCGTGACTGGGTCGGAAGAGAGAGGGAGAGGGAGTCTCTGGGAAAGTTGAGAGACAACGGAGAGCGGTAGGAGGAGGCGTTGAAGGACTGCGCTCCCCCCCCCCCCCCTCCTCCCATCTACGAGGAAGGAGAGGGTGACGGGAAGAGTACGCCACGAGCAAAGAGAAAACTTGTTGCTTCTGTGCCAGTCTCTGGTGTCACGTGCGGGGGTGATACACTCGAACAACAGCACAGGCGAAGAACCTTCTCGGGAGCCTCTCCCTGCCACGGTCCGCCACCCCCCCACCCACTCACGTGCACCGCACAGGAGCCCCTCCTGGCCTTCGACACATCGCTGATCCCCCCCCCCCCCCGCTCTCCCCCCTCCGCTCTTCCTTATCTCACCAGAGCAATGTCTTTTTTGGAATGCAAAGAGCGCAGGTGGCGCCACACGAGCAGACGCCCCGTCCCTGTCTCCTCCCTGACGTTTCTTTTTTTTTTCCCTTGTGTCTCACATCAGGGGCACACCTCCCTGTGGTCACGCAACAGGAGGAGGACAAAAGGCAACACATCAGCACTGTCGACAACGACAGACATACAGAGAGAGAGAGAGGGAAGGAGAGGATGTGTGCTGGTCTCCATAAGCAACATCTATGACTGAAGTAAAAATCCGAGGGAGGAAGGGAAAGGAGGGAGAGAGTGAAAGAGTGAGAAACAACTCCACCGTCGGAGGGGGGGGGTGCACCGAGGGCAGCCCCTCACCCCCGCCCCCCGCCCCCATCCTTTCCTATCGTCTCCCGCCCCCCCCCCTCCTCTCGCCTCTCCCACTGCCTCCTCCGCCTCCCCAGTCCAATCAACGCATCTGCAGGGCAGACACACAACGAAGTGTGGGGAGGACGGGCAGGCAATCACGATACGTGAAAGAAGGAGAGTGTGCATGATCGGAGGCAACGCGGCGAGAAGGCAGAGGAGGCAGGAGGAGGCGGCAGTGGCAATAGAAGGAAGGAAGGAAGGAAGGAAGGCTAGACAGGTAGGAGAAACCACAGTGCTCGTTGAAGGGGGAGAAGGGTGAGGGGGGGGGAGGGGGAGGCACACGCGGAGGCCTCACACGTCTGCTTGTTTATGCTTTGGGGGAGGGAGGGAGGGAGGGAGGGTCGAGGGCATGGTGTCGCCAGCCTCTCTTCTATATGTGTGAGAGAGCTCTGTAAATGGGTTTACGTGTGTGTGTGTGTGTGTGTGTGTGTGTGCCCGGTCTCCCCTCTGTCTTTCCCCCGCCCCCCCCTCCCCCTTACCCTCCATCCCCAGGTGGCCCGGCAGACGCTCCAGCTGCCACTCCCACCCCACCTACTACACCCCAAACCGACCTTCAAAGGCTTCCCTCCGTCAAGCCCATCCGCCGCCCCCCCCCCCCTCATCTTCCTCCCTCGCCCCTTATTCCAAAGTTACGCCGTCCGCTTGGCACTCTTCTTCTTGGACTTCTTCTCGAGCGCCTTGTGCAGGTTCGGCACAACACCACCGCGCGAGATGGTAGCCTTCACGACCTGGTTCAGCTCCTCGTCGCCGCGAATCGCGAGCAGGAGGTGGCGCGGCTTAATGCGCTCCGTCTTCTGCGCCTTGGCCGCCGCGCCAGAGAGCTCGATCACCTCCGTCGTCAAGTACTCCAGCAGCGCGGCACAGTAGATCGCAGCCGACGCACCACAGCGCTGCTTGCGGAAGAGGCCCTCCTTCAGCCGCGAGTGAATGCGGCCCACTGGGAAGTTGAGCTCTGCGCGGGCCGCACGAGACATGCGATCCCGCCGGCCGGCCTTGCCGCCTGTCTTACCACCGCGCTTGCCCTTGCCCTTTCCCTTGCCCTTGCCCTTGCCACCAAGCTTACCACCCGAGACGACGCTGGTCTGGTCGGCGGTGGCGGAGCCGGGGCCCATCATAGGCGGCTGCGGTGGCACGCCCGCGGGATCCTCGCCGGTGTACGACATGACGGCGACTGAGGGGGGCGGGGGGGGGGGGGGGGGGGGGGGGGTTTAAAAGAAGAAGCTTGGGTGGGTGGGGTACGCTGTCGGAGAGACCGCCACAGGAAGAAAAGAATCAGGCGACAGAGTCAGAAGTCTGCCGGAGACACAGACAGCAGTGGACAAGAAGAACTTCTGTGTGCGACCTCTGAGGTGGGAGAGGGAGAGGAGAGGCAGCGAGTGAGACGTGGATCGGCGGAGGTGTGGAGAAGTGTGCTGATAGGAAAGGGGTGGGGGGGGGAGATGGTTGTGCGGTCTATTGGGGGGTAGACAAAAAGAAAATGGAAACCAAACAAACTAAAACAACAACGAGAACAACGACAGGTTGAACCGAGTGGTGTGGGTGGAAGGAAAACAACGGGGAGGGAACACAACGAACGAGCTAGGAGTCGTGCGCACGGTTGACTGCGCGCGAGGTTGCGGGTGTGTGTGTGTAGAGATTTGATGTTTTGGGTTTTTTTGAGTGGGGCAGGTGTAGTTTGGATGCGTGCAGAGTTGCGTCGTGGAGAAGGCGAAGAAGACCGGGGGGAGAGGGAGGCGGGTTAACAGACATTTCTTTGCTTTTTTTTCTTTCTTTCGGTGCGTTGGGGCCTCCCTCGTCACAGTCCCCGGCGTCTGAGACAAGAGGTAAAAAAGGGGAGAGGCGGCACCCGTCGCATTGCCGAGGCACGCGCATCACTCGTGTCGTAGCGAGGTGATCGGTGCGGATGTAGGGTGATGTCGGTTCTTCGTTATTTTAGTAGTTTGCGTTGGAAGGTGGGAAGGGGAGAGGGGAGTCCGCAACTGCGGCGCTGCAACGTGCAGCAGCAGCAGCAAGAGGAGCAACACACTTCTGCAGAGTCCCTAAGTAAAAGCGGCACGCAATGCAGCGCACCAGTCACCACACGGAGTCCTTGGGCCAGGCCTTGTGCGCCGTCACACAAACACACACACACACACAAGCCGAAGAAAGAACGATAGCGGGAACGCAGGCAAAGGCCACGCTGCTGCGTAAGACCAGCCGACCTCGTTGGTGTTGCACCGCGTGCCACCCGTTGCCGCACCTCACTCGTGACGCCGCCGCCGCGCCTCGTGACGCGCGTGGCACGCACCGCACCACACCTCCACCGGCAGGCCCACGCCGCTCGGCTTGCCGCTACCCGCATCACGGTCACGCACACAAAGGTCCGCAACGCCGTCATCGTCGTCCATCGCACGCACCACGTTGCGCTCGTCCTCAAGGCCAAAGACGATGCAGGCGGCGGCCCCGGCGAGAAGGGCGCACGGGTAGTGGAACAGGCGACCACAGCTGCTCTCCCCACGCTCGGTGCCCTCGCACGCGCGCAGCCCCGCCCCAAACGGCGAGGGCGGTGCCACGAACGCGTCACTGCGCAGCGCCGGAGCCGATGCCTCACCATCGCACAACGCACACCGCGGAGGCAGGAATACCCGGTCACTGCCCTCGTCGGTCTGTCCGTTGCCAGCAGGCGCCGGTGCGTCACGAGCCTCGGACGACGCGACCGCAGCACTAGCACGGCCCGCCAGCACCAGAGATGCGGAACGTTGCGGCCGGATCGCATACGGGTGCGGCGGCGGCGGCGGCGCGTGGTGGTCGTGATGGTGTTGGTGCCACCAGAGCGTTGCCGCGAGCAGCTGCCAGCGCGCCACGCGTCCAGAGGCGTGCGTGGCGAGCACTTCGAACGGGTCCTGCAGTGGCACCGTCATGTGCAGCACCGAGCTCGTCGTCAGTGAAAGTCGCGTCGAAGTCCCCACTCGCTTCCCTGAGTTCGCCTCTTCTGCGGTGTCCGTGAAGACGTCAAGGAGACCGGCCCAGGCAAGGCAGTTGTGATGGGCGAGTCCCTCGCAGCAGGAGATGCCTCGACTCGCGCCCACGCCACCACCGTGGCTCCGCCGTACCGCCGGGTTGGTGCTGGACTGCTCGTCGCCGTTGGACGTGGTGTAGACGCCGTCCCCGGAGGAAACCGAAGCGCCTGCACCGGGCGGCGAGCTGTGTACTTCGCACCGCAGCCCCCACAGCGGGCCGAGCAGGAGCGAGAGGGAGTCCTCCGTCTGCGCCGCCAGCTCAGCGGGGTCGCACTGCGCGGTGGGGGAGCGCAGGAGCCGCTGCAGCCGCAGCCGCACCTCGCCTCGCTGCACCACGTCAAAGCCGCACAGCGTGCAGCAGCCCGTGCGATGGAAGGCCACGGGGGATGGTGCAGGAGCAGGCTTCGTGCAGAGCCCTGTGCTTCCCATCCTCTCATCCTGTTCGTCTCCTTCGTTCTCCGCGGCACCCTCTGCGGTTGCATCGTGAAGAGCGGCCTGCCACCGTGCGGCCGGAGAAATGAGGCCGCAACGCACGACGCCCTGTCCACGCCTCCACAGTCGCCACACGGTCGAGGCGGCTGCCGCCCTCGCCACATCCTGCGGTGGCTCAGCGAGGTGTGTGTCGCGCGCAGAGCCTGCTGGGCCCGCTGCATCAACACCACTTTCGCTTCCGCTACCTCCAGTGGAATGCAGAGAAGGTCGCATCGGCGGAGGGGGCGGCGGCGAGGGCAGGCGCGGTGTGCACACCATCTCGCTGTCGACGTGCTCGGCGAGCGCGCGCAACAGCCGCAGTGGCGTTGTCACCTGCTGCTCTGCAACCGGGGTGGATGGGCACGACGAGGTAGGGGAAGCGGACCGCGAGTGGTGCGCGAGCTGCAGCTGCGGCGACGACGACGTGAGCGGGTCGCACATCTCCGTTGACGCATCATTGTCATCGCTGCCCCGCTCCATCGCTGCCGGTGGTGGGGCCGACGTGAATCCGCCCGCGTCGCGGTGATTAGCATCGCCTGCAAGGGCTGTCGGCGATACGGACACAGATGACGACTCGCCGCTCAGCCGCTGCGTCTCCGCTGCGGCGTCACGCAGAAAGTCGGGCAGCTGGTCTCGTGGGTCGCCATCGGTGGCGTTGAGGTAAAACGCGTTTGTGATGGGTGCGGATACTGCGGCGGGTCCGGTGGGTGCGGCACGTGCCTCGGTGAGGTCGTCCATCAACGGCCTCAAGAGCGGCGGCACAGATCTGCTTTGCGGCTCCTCGCCGTTCTCCTCCTCCCCTCCGTCGCCGCCGCCGCCGCCGCCACCGGCACCGATCAAGTCCCCGGCCTCCCCGTCCCCCTCCCCACGCAGCCGCTTCGAGGGAGGGCTGGACGCCTCGCTGCTCCGACCATCCACGTCGCTTGGGTCGAGACACGCGTCACGGCCGCCGACGCGAAGCCCGATCTCGCGCGCCAGCGTGCAGAAGAGGGCCAGCTGCGGCAGTGCCACACTGTGCCGCATGTTGGGAACTGCGTGGTTGCACAGCGGGCAGCGGGGGCGGACGGCGATGCAGCGCACGGCGCACGCGCGGCACAGCGCGTGCCCGCACGTGAAGCAGACTGGGTCCTTGAAGACATCGAGGCACACGGGGCATGCGCAGTGAACGTGAGTGGCCTGCAGCAGCGGGATGGCATCCGTCATGACGGACAGACGAGGGTCTCAATGTCGGTCGTCGTCGCCGTCGTCGTCGTGATGCTGATGAACAGGAGAGTAAGGTGAGGAGGTGTCGAGCTGTCAGTCGACTAGGATGTCCCTGCCCCACGTAGGTAAAGAGGCAGGCATCAAGGTGCCTCACGACGCAGACCCAAAAAAAAAAAATCGGTGAGTTCTATGCGTGTGTGTGTGTGTGTATGTGTAGGTGTGCGCTGTGGCAGAAAACCTGTGGCGTTTGTTCTGTGTATGGGGGTATCAGAGGATCGGGGCACTCTTGTCCGCCGCTCTCCCGCAGGTGCGCCGTCGAGCACAGGCTTGTTGAGGCTGCGACCCCGAATCGCGACTCAGGCCACCCTCAGCTCTGTGTGTATGCACTGGAATGTCGCCGCGCTGCACAAGTGATGCAGCTTCAAGCAGCCAAGGGAGTATGGGAGAAGGAAGCGGAAGCTGTCGTTCCACAACGCAATAGACATGGGCAAGAGCAGTTTCATTAGCGAAATAAATATTTCAAAAAAGGAAATCGTCAACGCAGCCGGTGTTCGGAACGCTCAATGGCGTCGTGCTGCAGGTGGCACACCCAAGCCCACTTGATCGTCACTCCACGGCATCCCGTTCGAGTGCAGTGCAACTGTGACAGACACTAGCGCTGGCGCCGCTCAGCCTTGGCACACACAAAAACTCTGTTTTGCTTTCTTTTTTTTTTTCTTCTCTCCGTGACGTGGCGCTTCTTGCCGTCGTCTGCGCTTGTTCGTCTATGCGTCAGTACAAGTGTGAGCACAAGTCCTGCACCGCGTGCATTGCGTGCGTGAATGGGTATGTGTGTGTGTTTCTTTCCATTAGGGAGAGAAGTGAAGTGTAGGCGGCGCACGCCTCACTTTTTCTTCGCCGCCGACGCAGCAGCAGCAGGCGGGGCGCTTGCCGCAGCGCTCTTCGAGGCCTCCAGTCGTTTCCTGCGCGCCGTCCGGTTACGCATCTTCTCCTGCTGCAGGTGCCCCTTGATCGCAGCGGCCATGCGCGTAAACGACGCCTGGAGTCGTCCCAGTGCGGTGTCTGCGGTCGTAGCCACCGCTGTCGTGTCAAGGAAGCGAAGCATGAAGACGTTGTTGCTGCGCAGGTACGCAGTTCCGATGTAGCGCGGCCGCGGCATCAGCTCCGCGGCGGTGTCCGCGTGTCCCTCCACCTCCGCGCTCAACGACGCAGGGCCGCGCTCCTGCAGGCTGCTCGCCAGCAGCCGGGCCTCGCGCTGCGCCTTGAGCCGCAACTCAGCCCGTTCCACATCGAAGTCCCGCGCACGCCGCACAAGGGCCTCGTGCAGGATGAGGTTGTACTGCGCGTCAAGGTGAACGAGCCTTCCGGAGTACACGTACCCCTGCGTCGTCTCCACCTCCACCTCCATGCTGCGTGCAGGGTCGCAGCTGAGGCTGCTCGCCACGAGCTCGACGCCCTGGTCGCCACTGCCGTCCCCAGCGGTGGAGGAGAGAAGACCCATGGATTGCAGCAGCGCTGCCGCAGGTGCCGGGACGCTCTTTGGGTTGCGCTCGAGCGGGACGGCGGGGCTGCCCTTCGCTGGACCCCCTGCTGTTGTTGTTTGTGGTCGTGGCGCCTTCTTGGCTTTACCGTGGCCCGCGCTGGGCTGGCGGGGCTTCGCAGGAGGCGGCATTACGGAAGAAGAAAAGGGAGGGAGGCACGAGACGCACACTGCGTTAACGTGGTAGACGGACGGATTACGTGTAGAGGTGCAACACGATGCGGCAGCCCTCACGTACGGGGTGCTCTGTGAAGGATTCGTAGCCAAGCAGGCAAGACACTCACACACGCACGCACGCACGCACGCACGCACAGGCAACTCCGCCTCACGTTTGCTCTGACGCCACGTGCGCTGACAGCGCTACCGAGATGTTTGCTTGTTCGTGTGTGTATGTATGTGTGTGTGTGTGTGTGTGTGTGTGTGTGCGTGTGTACTGATGGCGTTGCAGTGACGTGAAAGCCAAGAAGACGTTGCGATAACACACAGGCGTCCCACAGAGAGAGAGAGAGGCACGGATAGAGACACGCATGCACCAGCCTCCTTCCCCCCCCCCAACGCGGACAGCGATGGTTGACCCGAGGGAGTGAAGGAGCGGGCGAGTCAGGGAGGGATAGAAAGAGTAAGAGACATGACCAAGTGAGAGTCAGAGGCAGAGAGAGCGAGGGAAAGCTGCGTAGCCATGGGTCAGCCCTTGTTGGGTTGGCGGTTGGGAAGACGACCATGTTGCAGAGCGAGTCGGCACAGGCCGAGTGAGCACGACTGTGTGTCTACTTTCCCTTTTTTTTCTCTCTTTTTCTTCTTCTCTTTGGCTCTTTGTTTCACCTTTTTTTTCTTTTTCCACGTCAGCACAGCGACACACACACACACACACACACACACACACACACACACACACACAGAGAGAAAGACAGAGAGAGAGAGACGCAAAAAAGACCGCACGCAAGCTCTGTGTTCTCATCGGCATCGTTGTCTCGTAGGAGTCCGGCACGGAGCTCGACTACACTGCCCTTGTTGGTCCACGTGTGTGCGCTGTCTCATTGGCGAGTGTTCCAGAACTGTGCGCTCTCCGAGCTGAACGCCCCTCCTCCTCCCCCCCCCCCCCACACACACATACACACAACTCGTGCCTCACACAGAGCAGCAAAGGTGTGAGCCTGGAGCCGCGAGGCAGCCAGTGAGAAGGCAGTCCGCCCCGTGCGCAATGCTCGTTTTTTTTTTCTGCTGAGGCAGAGCCGTGGGCGGGGCAAAGCACATCAAGCTTCCCGCCCCCAAGCCCCTCCCCCCGCCCCTCCTCCCGTGGCTCGCTCACGCCGCCTGCTGCTCCACATACGTGTTTTCCTCGAGGTCGAGGTAGCACTGTAGAACACAATCGTACATGTAGCGCGGCCCCTCCTGTGGTGCCACTGCACGGCGTAGGGTGCCCTCGTGCACACCAGCTGCAGCAGCGGCGTCAGATGGAGAAGAAAGAACGTGTTGCTCGCGCTTCTCCATCGAGGGTGCAGGGCCGAGGTGGCGCTGCTCGGGCGGCAGAGACTTGCTGGTCGCCTCACCCACCGCGGCGCGACCGTCGGAGGTCCCCCGCGAAGACACCGTCTGCCGCCCCGGCACCGTAGAGGACGAGGGCGGGAGTGGGGGTCGCGTGGTCGGCGCCGCGGTCGGCCCCAGCCGCGGCGCAGGAGGCCGCTGGGCCGCCACCTTGTCACCACCAGCACCGGCAGCCGCCTTAAGCATCGACCCGAGAGCTGCGGCGGCGGCGGCGGTGAGGGAATCGGATGCTGCCCCGCCCCCACTGCGGCCCCCGCTCGACGGCGTGGTAGTCGACGGGTAGCGGACCGCCCCCGCGGACAGAGCCGCTGCCGTCGCGGGCGACGGCAGCCACATGTGGAAGCTGCTCACAGTGCTCAAGCTGTTGGCCCCCGCAATGGCCACACCACGCTGCTGCAGGCCGTCCAACGGCCACGCCGGTCCAACGCCGTCCGTACCGCCAGCGGCGTTCAGCCCGGCACCGCGTGGGGTGTGCAGGCCGACGGCGGCGACGGTGCCGCTGGGGCCGGAGCCCCGCCGCGCAGACCACACAACGATGCGGTCACTATCCGGCCCCTGTGCGGCCTCAACTCCTTCCCTCATCCTGCCTCCCTCGGTGACGGCGAGAGCGGAGCCCGTGGGCCGCGACGGCGGCGTGTCAGCGATACGCACTTCGTCGTGCAGAGCACGGCGCGTGGCCTCGCCGAGTCGACGCGACGACGGCCGCTGCTGCTGCTGCTGCTGCTGCTGCACGCCCACAGCGGTGGTCGGGCGGCGCCACACAACGGCGCGGGTGAGGTGCGACACGTTGGCGGTATTGGCGTTCATCCCTGTCGCAGCCGCAGAGCCTGAGGCTTCGGGCTCCACAGCCGTGACGAGCGGTGCACGCGGCCACGGCCGCGGCGAGAGGGTGTTGACGGCGTTTGCTCTCGGACGGCCGCTGTCGTCGCCGTCGCCGCTGCTGGCGATGGGAAGCAGCCGCTGTGCTGTAGCCGTTGTGTGAGTCGCCGTGGCAGACGGCAGGTTGTTCGTGGTGAGGGGGGCGGAGTGGAAGGTCCACGAGGTGCGCGCGCTCGTCGGTGGCGTCATCGCCGGCCGCGTGGGATCCTCGTGGCTGCCCTTGCCTTCGTCCCAGTCCGCGGTACCGCCGCCGACGCCATCAGAGCCGAGGGACGATGAGGTTGACGACAACGCAGCCTGATGGGCTCGCAGCCGCTCTGCAAGACGCGCACGCGGGCCCTCTGCCCCAGCACCTGCAGCAACAGTGTGCGGCAGTGGTGCTGGCCGAGGCGGGGTCAGCACCTCCGACAGGTGTGGCAGCTGCAGCGGCACCTCCGACGAGTTCCAGAGCTCCAGGATGGACGTCGGGTCAGGCGGAGTGGAGGGGCTCACGCCCGCGCTTGTTGTTGGAGGAGGCGGCGGAGCGGGTGATGTGAGTGGCGCGGTGCGCAGTGGGGCGGAGACGGCCCCGGTGGCCGCCGTGCGTGGCATGCCGCGCAGCACCGCCTCCATCAAGTCCGCAGCGGTTGTCGGACGGGAAGGAGGGGGCGACGACGTCTGTGTCGAGGATGCCGCCGTCGCCGGGTGGGGTGGCTGCGGCAAGGGTTTGGCGTCCGTTGCTGTGGGCACCACCACCGCTGGTGATGGTGGGAGCATCGCCTTCGGCCCAGTAGCACCCGCAGGAGCAGCCGAGTTCTCGCTGGCGCTGCCATCGCCCGGCCCCAGCGGAAGCGACGGCGGAGACGGGGACACCGATGGGGCGAGAGGAGGACGCGACAGCGCGGGCGGTGGGAACAGCGCGCGCGACGGCAGCTGCGGAGGAGCGGCCGGTCGCGCAGGGGACGGCAGCGGCACCTCGTTCGCTGCGGACACCTCCTCCAGCACCGCGTGTATGCTGTACAGGCGCTCCTGCATCTCCTCCATGAGCGCCACGGCCGTAGCGTACGACGGCATGGAGAGGTCAGAGACACAGCTGTCGTCGTCCACGGTGTCGAAGGTTGCCTGCGAGGTGCTCGCACCCTCGTCTCCGGTGTCGTGTGCGGCGGTGATGGCGGGGTTGTTGGTGTTCACGGCCCGCTGCTGGGTCGGTGGCAGCGTCGCCGCAACGCGAGCGCGACCGGGTGCGACTGGGACTTCGCTCACCCCCTCCACAACACACCCCTCCGTCTGTGTCGGCGGCGCTACCTCGTAGAGAGTCGCACGTCGCGTATCGGCCATGGAATTGAAGCCGGGGTACTGCTGCTGCCGCTGCATCGACGCCACCGGCCTGCGTGAATCTGCGGCGGCGGCGGCGACCTGGCGCACCACGAAGTCCTCCGCCTCCTCTGACATGGTCAGCGAGGACGAGACGTCCATCGGTGAGGACGGAGAAAGCGCAGAGAAAGCGAAGGAGAGCGTCGAGGGGTGGTGTGTCGCTGCTTCTGTTCCATGGTCGTGCAAGCCTGACGCGTGTGTCGCTGTTGCACCGGCGGCTGTCCGGCGTGCGAGAGCGACGCGCTCTGCCCCGGGCTCCCGCTGGCGAAGTGTCTCCAGCGCTGTCGGGTGTGCCCCACGCGAACGCGGACGGCTCTGCGGCTTGTTGGTCTGTGCAGTGGAAGGTGATGGCCCCTGTGCGGGTGCGGCGGTCGCGGTGGATGCCGCCGCCGTGCGGTGCGCTGCGTGGCGGTCGGTTGGTGTGACAAGTGAAGGGCTGCGCCGCTCCTGTGGCCGTGGGGGGTCTCGCTGCTGCTGCGGCTGCTGCTGTCGTTGTTGGTATGGAGTAGGCGACGGCGGCGACGGCGGCGATGGCGGCGATGGCGGCGATGGCGGCGGGGGCAGGGTAGCGCTGCGGCCCCTCACTTCTCCGCCGCGCGGGGGCGTGGAGGAGCCCACGAGCTCGGGCGTCCGCGGCGGGGGCAACGACCCCTCTGCGTGTGGTGGCCGTCGTCGCGCCTCACCGTCCCTCTGTGCCGCCCGTGCCGCCTCTTCCTCTTGCGCCGCCGCGGCGGTCGCCGTGTCTGGGACCGGCAACGCGGGCCGCACGCCGAGCACGTACTCCTCGCCCGTCCGCACAAACACGCACAGGCTCTCGCCGGCCTCGGGGGGCAGGCGGAGGGCCTCGGGTGGCACCCACCCGCCACCACGCCGCACAAGCGCCGCCGCAGCAGCAGCAGCAGCCTCGTGCGCGTCCGATGGGTTGGACAACGCCGCCGTTGTCGACGCGTGCGCTGCAGTGCCTGGGGTACCACTAGCAGTCGTCACGAGGTGGTCGATAGCAGGGTGGGGCACGGGCAGTCCGTGGCCGGCAACGATGCGGCGGATGTACATCCCACCCGTGCTGGCCGCGCTGCCGCTGGAGGCGACGCGGAGCTGATGCAGGCGGCACACCGTCCCCGCCCCGAGTGCCGTTGCGGCGGCTGTGGCTGCGACCGTCGCGCCCACCGCCCTCTGACCCGCTACAACAAGCGCCTCCAGGTCGATGAACAGGTTCACCCACTGCGCCACCCGCACGCACTGGAGAGGGATCTTCGTGTGGTGCGTGTGCCGCTGCACCTCGTGCACGGTGTTGGTGAACCGAAGGCGGTACCCGCCCGCGTGGCTCGCAGGGCTCAACCCGCGACCACGCGTCGGGGTGCCCGCCATGGCTGTGCTGGACGACCCGGCACGCAGCACCAGCTCAATGTGAAAGCTGCCTGGTGCCGGTATCGGCGAGGCGGCGGCGACAGGGTCGAGGGGGTGCCGCGCGGAAGGCACAGGGGCCGCCAGGCAGAACTGCAGCGCCACGATCGTGTGCACGGCAGCGGGCGAGATACCCGCCGCCGTCGTCGCCGAGGACGATGTGGCCAGCGCCGGCAGCCGCATGCAGGCGGAGAAGTCCACCTCGGTCCCGGGTGCAACGTGGAGGAGCTGCGAGCGGGTGTCGCGGTCGAAGACGCAGCGAACACCGTCCGGGGCGGCAGTGCGGCCCCTCGCTGCCACGCCGGCAGCCCCGCGCAGGGCAGCCTGCTTGTCCCCGCGACCCTCTGCAGCAGCACCACCCGCTGCTGCTGCGGTGGCGTTGGTGCGGGTCTGTAACGCCGCACGGCGCCGTGCATCGTCCACACCGGCCGCGCTGCTGCCGCTGCTGCCGCCGCCGCCCTTGCGGGGGGGTGTCAGCGTCGTGGTAGTGAGCCCCTCCAGTGGACGGGGGCCCTGCGGGCTGAAGAGTACGAGGCACGGCACACTGCGCAGCGGTGGCGTCGTGGCGGTCGAGGTGGCGGCGGCGGCGGCGGGGGGCACGCCAGGACGAGCAGGCAGAGGCGTCCCCACCGCCTTCAGCCGTGGCTCAGGATGATGGTGCGCCGTGTCAACAGTGCCCGGACCGCGAGAGCCCCCGCTGGTGGACCGAGGTCGCGCTCCGGTGGCTGAGGGCGGCCGTGAATGCGGAGCCTCTAAGCCCAGCCCGTCTTCTGGTACCGCACCTCCGCGCATGGATGACGGACGGGACGCCGTAGCAGATCCTGCTGCTGCTGCCGCGGTATGAGAAGACCCGGCCGCATGGGACGGCGCACCATCACGGCCGGCTGCGACCCTGCGACACACCGGTACGGGCACCGTTGATGGCTGGGGAGAGGTGTGGTGGCTAAAGAAGTACGCGTTCATTTTGATGCTTCCTCGTTGCTGTTGTAGTGGATGCGTGATGTCGGGTCGTAAGGGACGGAGAAAGAAAGAAAGAAGAGGGAAGACCGCGGGAACGCGTCAACGATGGCGTGTGTGTGTCCCTCACCCGTCGCTTACCCGCCTCCTCCCCCTCCCCCGTGTGTGCGTGTGTACAGATACAAAAAAAAACGAGAAGGGGGAGGAAGGAAAAAAGGAGAAGAGCGAAGTACCAAAAGGTGACTCTGACCCAGATGGTTACACACACACACACTGATAGGGGAGGGGGGTACAAGAGAGCGTTGGTGGGTGAGCAGCAGCAGCAGCCGCAAAGAACACTAACGGTCGCACACACACACACCCCAGTCCCTCCCTCTATCTGTCTATCTATCTCTCCAATGCGATGTGTAAGCTCTTCAACAACCTTGTGCTTGTGCGTGTGTTTCTCAGTGTATGTGCGTGTTTGTGTGTGTGTGTGTGTGTGTTATTAGTCTAGAGCGAGCAGTGGGAAGGTGAAAAGGCAAAAGAAGGAGAGGAAGAAACCGTCAAAGTCGATCGTTGTCGTCGTCTTTTTGACTTAGAAAAGAAAAGAAGGCTGCTGGAAGCCGTCAACGTGAACGTCACACAACAGCGTATGCCAGCAAGGTCAAGCTGATGTCGGCGATACGAAGGAGGGACCGTGTGGTGCACGGGCTCAGAAAGCGTACACGACCACTGTGTGTGTGTGCGTGTGTGTGTGTGTGTACGTAATACCCCCCTGCAACACCCCCGCCTCCCCTCGCTGGTGAGTTCGTTGAGCGAAGACGAGGGCACCAGAGGTACGAGAGACGCGCTGATGTGAGCCTGTCTCCGTCTTTGTCCTCTCTCTCCTTTACTGCACTTCCTTTTTTGGTGTGTGGAGGGGAGGGGGGAGGAAGGGGCTTGTGCGACGCCGCGAGACAGTTGAAGGGGCTTCGTGTAGCGTCGGTTGGGAGAGAGGGAGATGAAGTGACAAGGGAACGGGGGCAGGTGAGCACGCGTCGTGTTGTGGTGGATATCCTTGGTTACACCGCGTGTCGACACACTTCAAGGCTTTCGTCCAGGGGGGAAGGAATGGGGCGAGAGCTGATGTCTCACCAGCCAACTTTCTCTTTGACGGGTGTGGTAGCTTGATGTGAGCTTGACAGCTTTTGCTGTAGGTGCGCGTCGACGCACGAGTTGACTCGAAAAGAAGAAAAAAAAGCACAGGAGTAGCTCCTCCATCACCGCCGTGTACACTCGCACAGGCACACACGCAGTCACGTCACGCAAATGCTGCGAGCTGACGGATAAAAGAAAGAGAGGGATACGGACCTGCTAGCAGAGAGAGAAAGGAAGAAGCGGAAACACAGCAACCAACGGCGAACAAAGAGGGTACGTTGCGGGAGGTGAGGCGGGGCGTGAGGCAGTAGAACATGAAGAGGAGCGCACGACATGCCAAGTGTCGGACGCCGCCGCCCCCCCTCCTCCCAACATGTTCAGTTCGAAAAAAATTGTGGGTAGCACCGGCGCAGCTCTCGTGCAAGTGAGGCAGGCGAGCGGCGACGGCGACGACGACACGGAGGCTGCTGCACTGTGGCCTGTGCAGCGGTGCCGTCGACGTCGATGCGGCGGTTTGGAAATGTCGACGCAAGGACGTCCTGACGGACTGGTGTGCACGACGCGAGTCTGACAGCCCCATCAACTGGCCAAGAGACGGACTCTGTCGCCGCTGCAACGGAAGGTCGTATAAGCACCTGTGGCGGCGACGCTGCTGCGCGGGCACGAAGAAAAGACGTGTCTGCGCTGTGCATCGCAGCAGCGGCGGCAGCAGCTTCTGTTCCGTCATGTTCATTCTCGGACGCCGCAGCCGCATCCACATCCTCGTTGTATGGAATCAAGTGAAGCTCCATGACCTCCCCGACAACCACATCGAACCCGCACAGACTCAGCTCCGTGCCGACTCGCCAGTCCGCGCCACGGTGCGCCTTCTGCATGCGTGCAAAGACCGTATTCGGGCCGGCGCCGCTCGCCTTGCAGCGCAGCACGCACTCCTTGTTGTCCGTGTCGTAGAGGTAGGCAACGTCATAGCGGACCACAAGGGTACCCTCGTGTTTCGCACGCTGCCTTCGTGAGCCGGTTGTGCGGCTGAACACCACGTTGAAGCGCGACGCACGTGCAGCGTCGCCGGTGGCGTGTGGTCGGTCTCTGGGGTAATGTGAGACCCGAGGAGGCTTGTGCATTGCCTACGCGTGCAACACTGCCGCAGAAGCCGATGAGCTGTTCTGTTTTTTTTATTAGTGGCGTTTCGCTGCCGTCGATGCAGCTGGAGTAAAAGGGAGGGGGAGAGGGGGGTGACGCGTACGGCGAAGTGCGAGAGGGTGATGCCTCTGTAAGGCAGTGATGAAGGGCAGCGTGAGGTGTCTCCTGGTCAGAGAGGATGAGCGCGGCACGTGAAAAGAGAGAGAGAGAGATAAGATTGCCGCCCCCCCCCCCTCCCCCACACACACACACACCCCTTCATTGAGTATCAAGATCATCGGCACAAAGGCGTTCGGCTTCGCACACACGTACGGAGACGTCCTCGACAGCGGCAGTCAACTCCGCCTCCTTGCCGAGCGTGGAGGGGGGAGGGTTGGAAGGAGGGTTGGAAAAGGACAGAGAGGCACCCCCTCTGACGTTCATTTCCCATACTGTACGTGCCAGCCCTCCGCTAGCTGATCCTCTTTCATCTTCTCTTTGCATCTTTACATTTTCTTTTCATTTTTCTTGTTTGACTTAACGTGACTCTCTGTGACACTTGGAAGATACCCGCAAGAGAGCCAAGGTAACACGCCGGCGTGAACACCATCGTACGAATCCTACCCCCCTTCTCCCCCCCCCACGCCCTCCCTCACCCGAGTCTCCAAGTCGGCTCAGCGTGAGGTGCACGAGACGTCTCCCATCAAGAAGTTGTCCCTTGTCAAAAGACCGTGCGCTGCGACGGCGACGACGGTGGCACCACACTCGCCAACCTCGATGGCTCAGCAGGCACCACTTCACGGAGGGCGGCGCACACGTCGCAGTACAGCCGATACGCGGCCTCGTCGCTCGTCGGGCCTCTGGCGTGCGCGGCGACCCACACGTGGCTCCGCCGCTCACGCCACGAGCGACGCGACCGATGCGACGGCAACGACTTTGCTGGTGCTGCGTTCACATCACCATCGCCAGCGAACGCATTCTCAGATGCAAGCCCCTCGTGGAGTTGCGTGGAGGCGACATCGAGCTGCACTACCGCCTCCGCGATCCACGAGGAGGCTGACCCGCTGCGATCCGCACGGCGCACCCACACGTGGGCAGGGCGGCCCAGCCAACGCAGCAGCAGCGCCTCCACACGCTCTGCGGGCGTCCAGCGGTAGCTGCGCTCAATGTGCGCCACATCCGCGGCGCGCGCGCAGAGGAGGCCGCGCAGTTCCTCTCGCACCGGAGACGAGAGGCGGCACTGCGTGGTGAGGTCGGCCAGCCACCTCGTCACCTGCTGCAGAACTGCGAGCGATGACGACGCCACCTCCAGGGGTGCGAAAGCGCTGCTTGCGGACTGCCGTGTCAGCAAGCGGGCGGGTGTCTGTTCGAGGAGGACACCGCTGGAGAGCACCACGCGAGCCGCAGCAGCAGCAGCAGCAGCACTCGCCGCGCAGCCTGCATCTTGGAGTAAAGCGGTGACGGCGCAGGCATCTACAGACGACGAGAAAAAAGACGGGGGCCGCGCGAGTGATGGCGGACACCACGTCTGACGTGCTGCATCGCGAGCACCGTGGATAGAACTTGGATTGGCTACATCCCTGGCGCGCACACGTAGCTGCACTCGTGACAACACCGCGCGGTGCTGCCAAGCCGGTGCTCTCCCCGGTGTGCCACGCGACGCCGCCGCCGCCGTAGCAGCAGCAGCAGCAGCAGCCGTGGTCCTCGGCTCGGCGTCATCGGCAGAGAGCAGGCACACCGCGACATCGTCGCCGAGGTGCACACTTAGCGCACCGGCGTAGGCGTGCCACAGACTCTTGGCGTAGTGCGTGGTGACCCGCCACCCTGTGTAGGGTCGGGCATCCACAGCAAGCGGCGCCAACGGCCCCCACGACGACGACGACGACGCGTTCACGCCGCCGACGCCATGGCCCCGAAACGCCGACCAGGCATCCGCCCAAGGCGCATGCGGCGGTGGTGCAGTGGCGCGCACAACTTCGCGGAGGGCTGCCGCCGCCAGCGCAAAGGCCTCTCCGGCACAGGAAGCGGCGGCACCCGCGTCAGGCCCATGAGTCGGGTACACACGCACCCCGGAGCCGTCTGTGCGCACTGCGACGACCCTGCATCGTACCGCCGCCGCCGCCCTTGGTGATGGCGGCAGAAGCACGGACGGGAAAAGCTGGAAGCGCAACTTGTACACCACCGCGACAGAGCTGCCAGCAACGCGCGCAGCGGTGCCACGTGGTGTCAGCCGGGCGAGGAGGGCAGGCTGCCGCTGCAGCTCTGCCATGTCGCGGTGCGCCTCCAGCTGTGCCAATACGTCGGGGAATTGAAGGCGCACAGCCTGCCACGCCGCCGACCGCCACGCTTCACGTTTCGTGAGCCCGACACCGCAGCCGAGGACCAGCACCGGCTCGCTGTCGTCCACTTCAACTTTCGACGGCGTCGCACCCGTGGAGCGTTGAGCGGCGTGTGTTCTGTGACCTGCTTCCGCTTCGATGTACAGCGTGCACGCCACTGTCGGTGGACGAGCTGCTCGGCTCTCGTGAACCCCCTGCCACATGTCGCGCGCCGTCACGTCGTCGTCGTCGTCCCTCTCGGCAGCGCCGCTTTTGCTCGACTCGGCTGCGACCACAATGGGTACGGAGGTGTAGAAGACGGTACCGGGCTGCGTACCGGAAGAAGCGTTGTCCTGCTTTGCTGCGTGGCCACCAAGGCGGTCCATACGCAGCTCGCAGTGCGGTGCCAACGCGCCGCCACCACCGCAGCTGGATAGATTTCTGTAGCTACACTCGTACTTGCCAGCGACCCCTTGCAGAAGCTCCCCCAGCAGCTTCGGTGCGGCGTAGAAGCGAGCTTCATGCGGAGGATAGCCGCCGTCGCCGAGCAACGGTACCGCTGCGGCGCACCACCCCACCACCTCGTCGAGGTCGGGAAGAAGAGAAACGAGCGGAACGAGGCGCTTCTCCTCGTAGACGTGCTGCAGGGCTCGCTGGCAGAGCACCCGCAACGCAGGAAGGACGCCGGAAGCGATGGCAGACGTCGCTGTCAGCACAGTGGTCATGCCATCCTCGGAGAGCTCGCAAGCCCACTCCACATCCTTCGATGTCCCAATCGTGCCGCGAAGCCCATCAACGCGGCAACGCAGCACCACAGTGAGCTTCTGTGGGTCCCCGTCGTACGAGCAGCCGCGCGCTACACCATAAAAATGAAGCTGCAACTCCTCCATCCCAGCACGCGGCGGGGCACATTCTTTGCCCAATGAGCGCGCGCTCCACTGACTGTCAGGAGTGCCGAACCACGTCTGCACGTACCGCTCGTCGTCTGCCGTATCGCAGCGGGCAGCACCAAGCCCGAAGTCGCCGTCACCGTCACCATCCTCAACAAAACGCGCGCACATGAGCTGCGGCGCAGCATCACGTGGGGTCCCCTCACCGCCAGGGCCTGCACCAACAACCTCTACGAGGGCCTGCAGTACCGCCCAAAGACTGCCCACCTCCGAGGCGCACGCTGCCACACAAGCACGCAGGGAGGCATGTACGACCTGGCGACTCCGTTCCGTCACCACAGAGGCCGACAATCCAGGAGACCGACTCTCCTTAGCGGGTAACGAGAATCGCCGCAGGTCCCGCAAAAGCCTCTCGCGAGCGTGCTGCCAGCGCCGCAGCCGCTCCACGGAGCGAAAAGGTCGCCGCCCGGCCCGCGACGTCGTGCGAGAGAAGTCCTGGCGGGGAGAGTTGACCTCGACGGCGAGCTCGTCCACTCGTGCCACAGCGTCCTCGGCCGTGACGGCGTGTGTTTCGGCGAACAGCACGCGCTGTCCGAGCAGGTCGTAAAAGAGCATCGCACGTGTCATGGTCGGACCGATTTCCAAACGTGCTTCGCCGTCCCGTGGTGGGTCAGCCATCTCCAGCGGCGTCCCGGAAGCGGCGCTCGGCGGCTTCGTGCCGATGCTGAAGCAGCGAATCTGCGGTGTCGCGCTAAACCACGAGTACAAGATAAAATCGAGCTGGGCACGTGCGTTTGGGCTATGCACGGCCATCATCGGATACGCTGCGGCCCTTGCAGAGCCCGTGAGGCCGAAAACGGCGTCGTACAGGGAGCACACCGCCGACACCAATAGCGGAAGTGGTCCACGGTGCGAGCCGCTATCGCCGCACGACAACCAGACGGACGAGGTGCTGCACTGGCCCATGACGACTGCAGGCGTGGCGTGCAACGCCGGGTCGCTCACTGCGCTGGCGGTGAAACACCCGCGTGGCGTGGGCCACCGAATGCGCACGCTCGTAAAAACGTCCACATCACCGTACAAACCGCTCGCGAGTTCATGCGCGCGACGAGCCGGGTCGTGCACTGCAGTCTGCTCAAATCTGACGTCTGGAAAACTCTGAAAAGGCAACTCCAACGCGCGCCGCATTTGTGCGATCATGACAATCACGTCAGGACACTGCCAGTCGTTTTGCGCCCTCGCAATCACCGTGGCGGCCAGGAACGGCAGGCGTCCGTCAGACCCCCCGACAGCCTCCCGCACTCCCATCGGACTTTCGGGTCGTGACTCCGAAAAACCGGAGAAGAAAGGGCTGGCGGACCACCATCGCAAAGCGCCGGAGCTGACGTCAAGGCGTAGAGGCGCGTCTTCTCTCTCCACGCCCGCAGCGTCGCGGCCCGCGTGCCTTGCCTCGCACTTCAAAAAGACATTCTGGTGCAGCAGCGCTTTTTTCGCCGCAACGGCCAGCAGTGTGGCTGCGCGTACGCAGTGACGCAGCCACGCGAGCTCAAAGCGAGCAGACTCGCCTCGCTGCGTCCGACCATCAACACGAGGTTCTGCTACGCAACTCGGTGACACTGCGAAGGGAATGCGCACGACATCCGTGACAGGGCAGTCGATCCTCTTCATTACACTCGGCCAGCTCCTGACCACGTCTCTGCTCCGCAACGCGTAGCTCTCACAGAGTGCGCAAGCCGCCGCGGAACACACTGACACATTAGAGTGCGGCACCGTGATCATAACATGCTCTCCGTCAGCCTCGATACGAAATCGGAGCGCCGGCGACTCGTGGAGCGAAGGTGCCCTACCTGCCCTTCGACACCAGCCGTCATCACGCAGCACCGAGTCGAGCACGGACGTCTCCAGATCGCCGCTGTGGTTTGGACCCCGCCCAACTTCGTTAAGCAGTAACGCGGCCTCCTTTCCACTGCGATGCCACTCCTCCACGGCGTGGTCTTGTAAAACGCCCAGCGACGCGTAAAGCGCGAGCTTCACAGCATCACGCGCGGTGGCAGCCCACTCGCCTGTGACGCCCACGTCAAAATGCCCTTCCGTGAGCTGATAGTAGGACTCTTTCTTTCCTGCGCGACGAGCACCGCCTTGTTCGATATCAATCCTATCGGTTGAGTCGCTATTCCATGCCACGCCACTATCGCTCCCAACCTCAGCGCTATCAACGGAGGCCAGCTCTACGCCGACGGTAGCGCGAAATTGAGTTTTCTTCGCCTCGCCATGTGCTTTGGGGTCAACACCGGCATTGCCAACCACTGGTGACCGTTCAATAACCCGGATCACCGCCAACGCGTTCAGGCACGTTAAGAGCGCCGCAAAGCAGGCGTAAACATCAGAGTCGATGATGCACGCCAGGCGCCTCCAATCCGTCGCCGACGTCACGATGGCCAAGGCATCCGTGACAGCTCCCAGCTCGGTCCCCTCCTTCGACGCGCCGCTCCTCTCACCGAGGACAAGGTCACAGCGCCAGTGCAGCGGCACGCGCACACGGGAGCGATACAATGCTAAGTTGCCAGCCCCGCCTGACGAGACCACGCAGTTACGCGCAGCCTCGAGGCAGCCGGTGTCGCACGCACAAAAACGGCTCACAGTGCGTCTTTCCGTGCGCCAGCCGCCAAGCACGCCTAGCAGTCGGGCGCGTAAATGCCGGCCTTCGGCAGCGGACTGCTTCAGCTTCCTGTACGTGGCTGTTTTGCTGCTGGCCGACATCGCCGCGTGCGCCGAGTTTGGCACCACGGCTTCGCGGTGCAGCGCTCGCTCGTGCAACTACGACACGCGCCGCCACAGAGTGCACCGCGGCGCCGGCCGCCGGCCGCCGACGGAAGTGTCAAATCTTAGCACTAGACCGCGAAGCGTGACACAACACCGGACGATCAGCGGCCCTGCTCTACTTTTGCGAGCAGCCAGAAGTTTTTCGCTGGTAAGGCCCACGTGCTACGTCCAGAACTGCTAAAGCGGACCGCATTTGGCGCAGTGCGCGCTGAGGGGGGGGAGGAGGGTGATCAGCCTGCCTTCTTGTCCTTCAGCCTAACAGAAAGAGGACGGCTCCCAGGCGCACACGTCTTTCGATGCACCCAGCTCTGCAGGCGAGTTGGCGGCACCAGTCAGACAGGCTGCTCCGGTTGCTGCACATAGGCAGGGGTAAAAAGGGTGGAGGAGAAGTCAGGGATGTAGCGACCGGCACGTGCACGGCGGCAGCGATGGAAGCAGAAACACGGAGCGAACCATCGAGGCCGCCAACCCCCCCCCCCCGTGGTTGACATCGCCGAGCGCACTCCTGTCGTGAGTTCTGGTGGCGAAAGGCGGCAGCAAGGAGCCCTGGGGAGACCATCCAGCGTCCAAAAGAGACAGGTCGCTCACGGCGCGAGGTTCATGCTCGGCCCTACCGCGAGACGCACCGCTTGATTATCGCCTTGCAGCGGCGCAGCACCAGCGGTCCTTTGCTTTGCTTTTTTTTCTCGCTTTCCCGCACGCGGGTGAGTAACAAATAAGTCGATAGAGGAAGTTACTCACTAGCGCATATATATATGGGAGAGAAACGGAGAGCGGTCCATCTGGGCCGCGCCATGCATCGGGGTGCAGAAAGGAGTGAAGACAAAACAAAAACAAAAACGAACGGGAAATAGCCAGCAGCGACGGTGGTTTCTCCCATCTACAGAAGGAGCACACACGCCACCGGCCAGTACATCAAGCGACACGCTACGCAGAGCACTTCTTGCACGGGATCGTGGTGAAGCCAAAGTCGAGAATAAGCGTGTCGTCATTGGGCTGGTAAACGATGCCCATAGTCAGGCCGTTCTGCGTGAGCACGGAGCCGATGCAGTCGTTCGGGTCCGTGGCGCCGGGGATCGTGGCCCGGTGGGTCTTGGGGTCGTAGTGGAGCACCTCATTGGGGCAGTGGACGTCGAGGCCGAGACCCTTGATGTTCAAGCCGACAGCCTGCGCGCCGGAGCTGACAGTGGCATCGCCGACGACCAAACCGTTGGCGTAGTTGCCGCAGTACTTGCCATCCGGCACACTCTCCGTGACCGTCATGGCGACAGCAGCCGTTGCCAGCAGCATGGCGGCAGCCGCGACGGCGCTGACCACATATTTTCCGAAGCGCGACATGGTTCGTGAAGGTGACGTTCTTTGGGGTCTACAAGCAGTTGCGTTGTATACGGCGCGAACACGAGCACACGAGAGAGAGAGCTGAGTGGTACGTTAGGGTGAAGAGGCGGGTTTTCAATGCGTTAAATCTGAGGAGCCGCACACGACGGTCGATTTGTTTGGAAAGGGGAGGGGACGACGGAGTGTGGAGAGTGGAAGACGGGAGGAGTTCGCATTTGGCACCAGGAGTGTATACGACAAACATGCGTCGATGGCCGCCGGTGCGCTATGCGTCAGTCGCCGCCACGGGGGGACACAGACTCCGCTGCAGCCGGCGTCTGGGACAGAAATAGCAGCGCTGCACGGTGTGGCAGTCGCCTGCAGTGGACACTTTTCTGCCAGAAGGCCGCAGCGTCGCGGCCCGCGTGCCTTGCCTCGCACCTCAAAAAGACGTTCTGGTGCAGCAGCGCTTTGTTCGCCGCAACGGCCAGCAGTGTGGCTGCGCGTAAGCAGTGACGCGGCCACGCGAGCTCAAAGCGAGCAGACTCGCCTCGCTGCGTGCGACCATCAACACGTCCGTGGTTGGCATCGCCGAGCGCACTCCTGTCGTGAGTTCTGGTGGCGAAAGGCGGCAGCAAGGAGCCCTGGGGAGACCATCCAGCGTCCAAAAGAGACAGGTCGCTCACGGCGCGAGGTTCATGCTCGGCCCTACCGCGAGACGCACCGCTTGATTATCGCCTTGCAGCGGCGCAGCACCAGCGGTCCTTTGCTTTGCTTTTTTTTCTCGCTTTCCCGCACGCGGGTGAGTAACAAATAAGTCGATAGAGGAAGTTACTCACTAGCGCATATATATATGGGAGAGAAACGGAGAGCGGTCCATCTGGGCCGCGCCATGCATCGGGGTGCAGAAAGGAGTGAAGGCAAAACAAAAACAAAAACGAACGGGAAATAGCCAGCAGCGACGGTGGTTTCTCCCATCTACAGAAGGAGCACACACGCCACCGGCCAGTACATCAAGCGACACGCTACGCAGAGCACTTCTTGCACGGGATCGTGGTGGTGCCAAGGTCGAGAATAAGCGTGTCGTCATTGGGCTGGTAAACGATGCCCATAGTCAGGCCCACTTGCGTGAGAACGGAGCCGATGCAGTCGCTCGGGTCCGTGGCGCCGGGGATCGTGGCCCGGTGGGTCTTGGGGTCGTAGATGAACTTCTCATTGGGGCAGTGGAGTTCGGAGCCGAGACCCTTGATGTTCAAGCCGACAGCCTGCGCGCCGGAGCTGACAGTGGCATCGCCGACGACCAAACCGCTGGCGTAGTTGCCGCAGTACTTGCCATCCGGCACATTCTCCGTGACCGTCATGGCGACAGCAGCCGTTGCCAGCAGCATGGCGGCAGCCGCGACGGCGCTGACCACATATTTTCCGAAGCGCGACATGGTTCGTGAAGGTGACGTTCTTTGGGGTCTACAAGCAGTTGCGTTGTATACGGCGCGAACACGAGCACACGAGAGAGAGAGCTGAGTGGTACGTTAGGGTGAAGAGGCGGGTTTTCAATGCGTTAAATCTGAGGAGCCGCACACGACGGTCGATTTGTTTGGAAAGGGGAGGGGACGACGGAGCGTGGAGAGTGGAAGACGGGAGGAGTTCGCATTTGGCACCAGGAGTGTATACGACAAACATGCGTCGATGGCCGCCGGTGCGCTATGCGTCAGTCGCCGCCACGGGGGGACACAGACTCCGCTGCAGCCGGCGTCTGGGACAAAAATAGCAGCGCTGCACGGTGTGGCAGCCGCCTGCAGTGGACACTTTTCTGCCAGAAGGCCGCAGCGATCTCGCCTGTGACAATGACAAGGATGTGAAACAATAGGCAGAATGCTAAACAGGGAAGTATGAAAGCAGCGACCGTACAGTTGTGGAAGTGAAATTCTATTTTTTTTTCTTTTGTGAGCGGTGCACACAGGGTGCCGGGCCACACGCGCGCGTGCTTCAGTATTGGAAATGGGGCGCGCCGCTTTTTTGATGCACGCCAGCAGGGATAGTGGGGTGGTGCGACTACAATGTGCGCCTGTGGCGGAAGATGACGTAGCAGAGCCCCGCTGTGGTGCAGACGTTGAACAGCAACGAGGCGAGAAAGAGTCGATTTGGAGCAGGCGTCTCAGAGGGCCTCTCTAGTCTCGCGAAGCGGGAGCGGTCTTCGAGTATGATGTCCTCAGCCGCCCACAGCATCTTGCGTGTTCTGTCAAGCTCGGCCTCGAGTTCCCTCCGTGCGGTATCGGGGAGATTCGAGCTGCCGCCCTGTCGTTGCGTGCTGGACTCGGACTCTTCGTGAAGAATGTGCGCGACAGCCCACAAATCGCAGGGCTTCACGGCGCCGTGCTCAGGAGCGGGGTTGATATCCACGGTGATGCTGTGGTTCTCCGACGCCATTCTTGAGAATTTAGGAAAATGAGTGGGGCAACTAGTTGCGAAACTTGTAGGCGACACTGCAACCTTGTTGTGGAGAGGTGCTTCTGCTGCCGGTTGTGAATAGTGCAAGAGCAACGAAAACAGCGGTGGGTTCAGGAGTGCAGCGGGAGATGTATGGCACAGCGGAAGCGGCCCGTGAGCCACCGAGGAGCTTGAAATGTGTTTCGCTTCACTTGGCTCGCTGGTAATTGCAGCCGTGGTGGCTCGACGTCGCGCCGCACGCCACACGCCAGAATCGCCACACAACTGGAACGGTTCGGTTGACGCTATTCTCTTTGTTTTGTTTTTTTGTTGTGAGACCTCCTCTGGCGTGTTCTCCCCCTGGCGCTTTGCTTTGGCACCGCGCCGTTTCGCCGGCCCGCCGGGGGGGTGCGCTGCGGTCCGCGTTTTGTTTGCCGGCGGGCCAGGCGTTTGGGGGGGGGGGGGGTGGTCCCCTCCATTGCCGCGGAGGGCAGTTGTGTTTTGCCCAGGAGGCCGGCGGGGGTGGCGGCAGGCCCAGGCGGCTGGCGGCGGCGGAGGGGGGGTGGGGGCGGGGGCACGGGCTGGGAAGGGGGGGGCGGCGCTGTTATTTGGGGAAGATGGGTGGGGGCTGGCCCAAAGGCGGCCCTGGCTATTCGCGCCGCAAAATCAAAGTTCATATTTTCCTCGAGCGCGTTGGCCCGGTTGTCAGGTCAGTTTTTTTTTTTTTTTAACAGAGCACTACGCTTTAAAGCGCGCAAAACCACCACAGAGAAAAAAAAAAACGGCAGCGCCGCCCGCACAGGTAGCTGGCCTCGTCAGCCCTCGGCCTCCATGTTGCCGTCGGGCTCGGCGGCGCTGGTGTAGCTGTTGCTTTTGTGCTTCGGGGTGAAGCGAAACTTCTCCTCGACCGGGCCAAGCAGCAGCTCGCTGATGCGAATCCAGTCCGTTACACTGTCGCTCGACATGAGCGTCTCGAGCTCGTCCCGGCCCTCGTAGAACGGCGGCCGCTCGTTGATGCGCTGTGGCAGCCGCTCCAGCAGCCCAACCGGGACGTAGCGGTGCAAAAAGGAGAGCCACTCGCACAGGAAGCGGCGCGTAGTCATGACGCCGCGCTCGTCGGCGCCCCAGTGCGCCATGCCGTAGCGGCAGAAGTCCTTGAGCATGTCCAGACGCTCCGAGCTGCTGATGTCCTTCACTTGGCCGCTCTTGATCTCCTCGAAGAGCCACGGCTTGATGAGAGCGCCGCGGCCGATCATGCTCGACGTGATGTGCGGCTGCTGCGCCCGGTGTTCGAGCACGTCCTCGAGCGACATGACGTCGCCGTTGCCAATGACGGGCAGCGCGGTGAGCTGCGCGCACTGCTCCACGTAGTCCCAGTTCGCAAATTTGGTGTAGCGCTGCTTGCGCGAGCGGCCATGCACCGTGACGGCGGCGGCGCCCCACGTCGCGTACTGGTGAATTTGCCGGTGCAGCGTCGGGGCGTCCTCGTCGGGGCCGATGCGGCACTTGATCGACACGGGCTGGCTCTGGTGTATCGCCAGGTTCTCCACAACATCGCGCAGCCGCCCAGTGCGCTCCCACAGGCCACAACCGCACCCAGACTTCACGATCTTCTCGACCGGGCAGCCACAGTTGATGTCGAGGAAGTCGTACGAGAAGCCGGACGCCTCCAGCGCCTGCGCAAAGGTCGCGGCCTCCTGCGGGCGCGACACGGCGAGCTGGATGCCGAAGATGTCCTCGCTCTCGTGGCGCCGCAGCAGCGACCACTCGTTCTTCTGCAAGCGGTTGAGATTGAAGACTACCGCCATCTCGCTCACCGTCACGTCGGCACCGAAGGACTTGCAGATGCGGCGGAACGGCAAGTTGCCGACCGTCGTGAGCGGCGCGAGGATGAGCTTGTCGGTGAAGAGGCCGCGCCGGCTGGACTGCCGCGCCATCACCTCGCGCAGGCGCTCCGCTGTTTGCGTTGGCCGCGCTGCCGGCTCGGCGCTCACGGGCTTCGTTGTCTCGTCCGCGACGGTCGATGCCGGAGGGGAGGGGCTGCGCTCACGCTTCTGCCCAACGGTCACCGGCTCCGACGCTACCACAGTCGCCTGCTCGGCCGAAGGGGTGTCTTCTCCGGCACCTGCAGGCTGCTTCTGCTGCTGTTGCTGGTGCTTGGGATGCCGCTGCTTGGTCTCTCGCACGGCCTGCTTGATCTTCTGCAGCGTGGCCCCAAGAAAGAAGTTCTGCTCCCCATCCCACGTGGGGCGCTGCGTGCCCTCGACAAACTGCGAGTGCTCACGCGCGGCGCCCTTGTTCATGCCGCGGGTGCGGCCCTCCGAGTCGAGGCTGACGCGCGCCGGTGCTGGTCGCAGGTACTCAGCCCGCACCGGGCACACGCCGCGCTCGCCCGTGATGGCAGCGCGGGGGACCTGCGCTGGCGTCACCGCTGCCTCGGCCACCACATCGGTCGAAGACGGGCACGCCGGCGACTCGTGCGGCGCGTCACCTGGCTGAGTAGCTGGCTCACTCATGAGTCGTTCGGACACAGGACAAGTATGTATCTGTTGCTGTTGTTGTTATTGTTGTTTCCGGGGGGGGCGAGGGGCTTGCGTTTGCGTTTGCGGCTCACTCACACACACGTGAACTCCGATGTTGAAGCTAGGGCTGTTGTGGGTGTGTGCAGTATGGAAGCGGACGGAGAGGGAGGCGAGGCAGGGCAACTATCGGAGGACCTTTGCGGAAGGTGGCATAGTGCACAAACAGGCGGGAAGATGCCAGCTGGACTAACCATAACTTCAAAAAAAAAAATCGTGAGACGCGGCTGCGTCGCGGCTTGTGGAGGATTGAAGCTCAACTCCTGGCGGTGCGATCCGTCATGTACACGTAGCCCTTTGTTTTGTTTTGTGTGTGTGTTCTTGTGTATGGGTGTGACACTCTTGTCGCAACGCCGTTGCGCTCGAGTATGTTGTTGTTTTTTTTGCAATTCCAATCACTTCTTTTTTATTTTATTTTGTGTGTGTTGGGCCCACAGCCGCGCCATCCACGCAACCGTCGACAACACACACCCATAAGAGATGACAAAACGCGCAGCCTGTCTCTACTCGTGATTCTTGATTGTTTGTGCGTGACTTGTTTTCTTTTGCTTTTATTAATCACTTTTTTTTGTTGTTATCTCTCGCGGCCAAAATGCAAGCGTTTTCGTTTTCGTTGTTTTCGTTTTCGTTTTTTGATTGTCAGGGCGTCCCCTGCATGGCCCCGCGTATCCCTCTCGCCGTGCGTGCAGGAACACTCACGATGCGGCCGCCCCCGTGTCGCTGCCGAGCTGGCTGACATTCATGCCCATGTCTGCGGGCCCGAACTTGGCCGGCACGAGATCGGCCAGCGGCACCACCTTCGCCTGCTGCGTGTCGAAGGCGACGAGGACAACCATGAACTCGTCAAAGTTCTGCGAGAGGTCCGCCACCTCGACGAGCAGCTGGCGGCACAGCCCACACGGCGTGCACAGCGTGTCTGCGGGCGGTGGATGCGACGCGGCCCCGGAGGCGGCGCTGCGGCCGTACACGGCCACCGCGTTGGCACGCCGGCGGCCCTCGACATTCGCGCGCACGATGGCGCACCGCTCGGCGCAGCACGACTGCAGCGTGCAGTTCTCGTAGTTGCAGCCTGGCGTGACACTGCCGTCCTCGTGCAGCAGCGCGGCGCCAACGCGGAAGCTGCTGTAAGGAGAGTAGGACTTCTCGTGCGCTGCCACCGCCGCGGCCGCCGCGCGCTGCATCTCAACAGGCAGCCTCGTCAAGGCCACAATCTGGTTCAGCACCAACGGCGCAGACCACTTGATTGCAGGCATTGTGTGAGCGAGTGTGCGAGTCTGACGGTTGGTGTGTGCGTGTGTGTGTGTTTGTGTGTTGAAACGATGAAGGAAGGAGTGGGAGAAGGAGGGAAACTGCAGTGGTGCTGAGGGTGCAGACGATGCACTGGCGTAGTGTGGAGCTAGGGTTTTTTTTTCAAGTTTGCAAGTGAAGCGACCGAAGTGGAAGAAGAAGAAAAAAGAAGGGAAATTGCACTTCACGCAGCAGAAAAGAAAAGAAAAACAAACAAAGAAACACAAGTAAGTACGGTCGTTGAGTTCGCTTGTGTGTGTTTTTTTGTACGTGGAGAGAAGGAGGAGTGGTGATGGTGGTGTGTGTGTCTGTGCAAGTAAAAAAAAAAGGAGCGTTGCGCAGGCGATGGGAGGAGCTGGCAGTCTGATGCAGGAAGCAGTCCACACTGACGGTGGTGCAAGCGTCTCTGAGCGATACAAGGGGAACGGGAAAGGGTGGGAGGGAGAAAGAAGATCGTGAAGAGTGAAAAACGTGACATGGTGAGAGGAGCTGGGCACAGGGCGGCTTGAAGGCGATCGTCGAGAGCACTCTGCAGGCGCGTGCGTTCGCGGAGCGGTGCCGTGAAGAGGTACAGTGTCACGCACTCCCCCCCCCCCCCCCCGCCTTCCCTCTCCGCAACTGGTCACGGCACGCCACGCCGCCGCCTCGAGAAAGAGAAAAAAAAAAGTGAACTCTTCACGGGGGCATTTGTTGTTGTTGTTGTTTTTGCCGTGCGTCATGACACACGCTCGTGCACACATGCTTTGTTGGGAGGTTCACGTTTGTTTCTGGAGGGCTTGCACCATTCCAGCCTATCGTGCACCTTTGCGGTGCCCGCCGATGGTGCAGCTCGGACGGACGTCCATGTGCCGTCCACCTGCACGACACCCACACGTAGAAGAGACAGAGAGAAGCCGCTTACCCCGCACGTGTGGGTGCCCTCCCCTCCCCGCACCCACCCCACCCCACCCCCCTCCCCCACCGCACCCGGCACCGAATGCGGCGTGCAGATCGCGTACAGGAGAGAAAGGAGGGAACGGCGAGCACACACGAGCGTGTTGGACAGCTTGATGTGGGGTGCAGCGGCGCGCCTCCAGCTCACCGAGAGGGGGAAGGGACGAAGAGCAGCGACCATCACACGCCCTGCGAGAAGCCCAACGGGGAAAAGAAAGAAAAAAAGAAACCGTCTCGGTCCCTCCAAAGCCCGATCCAAAAAAGGAAACACACAGTGTGCGGGGACAGCGCGCACGGTGGGGCTCAAGCGCTACCTGCGGAAGACGCACACACACACAGACCCTCGAACGCAAGCTTTCCCTACCTACCCCCCCCCTCACACGAGGTCCTACCACTGCGTGGGTTGCAATTAGCACACCGTAAAGGCAGAGGAGGTCGTGCGCGTCACGGGCGCCGACGCGGTCTCAGCCGCGGTCGCCGGCAGGGTGCCAGGATCGACCCCCATGCTCTCGAGCATGGTCCAGTACGCGTGGATGAAGGCAGCCACGAAGGCCACAAATGTGTACTCGGACACAACGAACATCGGCACCACCTGCAGCCCACACGCCCAGCTGCCGCCGCCACAACCGAGGGGAGCAGCACCAGCCGCTGCCGTGGCTGCTGTGGTGGTGGTGGCATTGACTGCTGGACCATGCCCGTGTCGGTGCGGGCCGCCGTGCGCAGCCGCCTGGGCCTGCAGCTGTCGAACCGCCGCCACACGCCGGTGCTCCTCCACAGCGGCCGCGCTGGTCAGCACGGTGACGGCCTGGTCGGTGGACATCTCTAACGCAGCCTGCACCTCGTCCGCCGACGACTCGTTCAGAAGCCGACAGAAGGACCAGAAGGGCACGCCGTAGGACTCCTCCACAGCAAAGTCGAGGTACATCTCCTCCGCCGCGCCGATGGTCGTCCAGCCACCCGCCTCCAGCTCCGCGTAGAAGGGCTCGGCGTCCATCAGGAGAACACCGACCTGCTGAGCCGAGACGCTGAACCGGCCACTGCTGTGCCCCAGACCGCTGCCCTCGGCGTCGCCCTCCACGGAGACGACAGCGTCCGTTCGATGCGCTGAGACACTGGGGTGGAAGAGAGCAGCAGCAGCAGGGGCAGCAGCAGGGGCAGGGGCAGGGGCGGCAGTGGCAACTCCATCCTCGTCGATGGGAACAGACGCGATGGCCGTCTTTGTAGGAGAAGAGGTGGGGAAGGAAAGGCCACTGGCACCCCGGCCGCCACCTCGACCGCCTTCAGGCGCCAGCAGGCGTTGTGTGGGGTGCGGGGAGTGAGAGGAGAGGGAGTTCGGGTCCGTGTAGGCGGCGGCGGTGCGTCGGCGGGCGTCGGGCGGGTCGCCGGCGGACCCGCCGCCCCGCATGACGCTGAGGAACGACAGCTGCGGTGCGGGCGAGGCACCGTTCGGCTCCCCGCCTTTTATCGGCGTACCGCGCGCATCCACCGCGGGCGACACGCGCAGCGGTGTGGCACCTGTCAGAGGCGGGTTGGTGGGGTGCGTCCAGGGCGGCGTGCCGCAGTGCAGAGCGCCGGCACGCAGCGTCCCGGCGTTGCTCAACGTGCCTTCGCTGACGGAGAGCGACGCAGTGAAGGGCTCCGTCGACAGCGTCAGCACCTCTGCATCAACCTCTGCGTTCTCCGGCGTGGCCGGCGCCCCCATTCGGGACGCACGCGGCGGCGTGTAGAGCGGCACCAAGACGTTGGCACTCGCGGCTGCAATGACCGCGCGCGCCCGCTCCAGCGAGCCTGCCGGCGACGCCGACCGCATCACGATATCCTCTGCGTCACCCGCCGTGTCGATGCTCGCGGCGCCGGTGGAGAGCAGTGCGTTGGGCGACCGCAGCCGCAGCGCCTGCTGCGTGAGGTACTGCGAGTGACGCAGCCGCGAGGCCCCGGCGATGCGGACGTCCGTTGCCGTGGACGCCGCTGCGGCTGCTGCAGCCGCTGCTCCTGTCGTGTTCGCTGTCACGCTTGCCAGACGCCGCTCGAGGCAGTGCCACTCCCGCCGCCGGTCCCGCTCTTGGTGCTGCACGAGACGCAGCATCCACTCGGCGAAGTGGGCAGCGGCGGCGTGGCGCACAGCGTCTGTTACGGACGGCGGCAGCGGTGGCTGGCGTGGCGATGCGAAGAGCGGTGAGCTCGTCGCCTGTGACGCCGCGCTGCTCTCGCTCGCTCGCGCATGAGGGGAGACGCCGAGGGTACTGGGCAGTGGCACGGCCCCCCCAGGTGGCGCGTTCAGGAGCCCCTCGCGGAAGTGCAAGAGCATGAAGGAGGTGATGCTCTGGGTTTGATGTGGGTGGTGCCCATTGTAGTGCGGTGCGTGCGTCGCGCCGCCGGTTGTTGACGTTATGGGACGACGCCGGGCTCGCGTGTTGATGCCGTTGATGCCGGTGCTGTGCGCAGCTCCTTGCTGCTGCTGCTGCGTGGTCGTCGCGCTCCGCTCGCTCTCGGCGCGCTCACCGACGTGGAGGCAGCTGTGCCAGCAGTGCAGCGCGGCGTAGGTCTGGAGCACCTCGGCCAGCTGGTCTGGCAACACGTCGCTGCCCACCGTCTTGATGCCCCAGTCCATAAAGAAGCTGATGTCGGTCGAGTTGATGCGGCCGTCGTGATCGTTGTCCAGCATGTACAGCAGCGACACACGGTACAAGCTGACCCAGAGTGGATCGGGCAGGTAGCGCAGGACATCACGAAGCTCGTCCAGCGTGTAGTACTCCGGGGTGAGCGAAACGAGCGTGCCGAAGCTTTCTGGCGGCGGTGGCAGCGGCGCCTCCGTCTCGCTATTCGCCACGAGCGGCGGCACCGTGTCGGTGTCGTGCGGTGTGCCGGGTGCGGCTGCGGTGTCGGCCCGCGCCACGTTCGGGGTGCGGCGGTACCCGCACGCCGCCAGCAGCTCGTCCTCATCCACCTGTTCCTCCTGCTTGAGCCGCAGCAGGGCCCGCTGCACGGAAGACTCCGCGTACGAGGCAGCCTGACCCATACCCGCACGCACGCGCACGAGTGCGTCGAGAGTGTTCTGCACACGCGCGAGTGGGATGCCGGGTAGAGGAGTGATCTCGACAACACGGCACAGCCTGGGATCAACGACTCACACCCCCGACAGCCACTGCGTTCTACCTTTTCTCGCTCTCCCTCTCTCTTTCGCCTTGTGACGGTCTCACTTGCCGCAGTGCGCTGCTGCAGCCACCAGCCCACCAGGAACGGCACCGGGCACACGCACGACACGATTGACAGTGCGCGACGTGCCTTGTCACCTCGATGCCGCTTGCGCAGCGCAATGTCCCTAGCCGCAGCGAACAGAAGAAGGGGAAGGAGGAGAAGGATGAGGATGAGGGGGACTTCCAAAGCTTCGCCCTTGACAGCGCCGTCAGCCCTGCAGATACAGCTGTACACAGTGATGTCGCCTTCGTTGTGCTGTGGCAGTGGGAAGGGCGGGGGGAAAAAAACAAAGTAGCGACGTTCGTGTCTGAGCCGTCGTCCTTTGCTGCTGCTGCTGTTGATTATGATGATGATGACTCGGATCAAGCTGCAACGAACGCGTCCAGAGGGGAGAGAAGGACGAGTTGCTCGCTGACTCGGGTACGTGATGGAAGTTGTGATGAGATGGTTGTGATGGTGGTGGTATGTGTGTGTGTGTGTGTGTGTGCGTGTGTGTGTGCGTGTGTGTGTGCGTGTGTTGAGGGCCAAGGGGGAGACCGTCGTACCCAGACATCAGAAAATATAGATAGAGGAAGAGGGAGAAGAAGCAGCAGCGGCATGCACGTTGCAGTTGATGCACGTCTGACGTATCGTCTTTGGCAAAGAGTGTTTTGTTTCCCCCTGTGTGTGTGTGTGTGTGTGTGTGACGAGACTCCCTTTCGGGCCTTCCCCGTGCCTACACGGACGCATCGAGATGAAGGACACCCACACTTACACACACGTTCTTCTGAGTGGTGCCGCACGCTGCTAGTGCCCGCGCTGGCCTACACTAGGGGGCAGCCGGCATGCGGGCCCACCCGAGCGTCTCGGAGTCGTCTTGCGTCACGTTCGTGTGGGGGTGCAGAACACCAATACTTCAGCACACCCGCCTCCTCCCCCCCCCCCACACAGACACACGCAGACACACAGACACGCAGACACACATCCTCTAATAGCGGAGAGGGGGAGGAGGAGGAAGAGTACAGGTGGCTGAGGGCGGGGATGGGCGCGACATCAACAAGAGAATCGAGTCAGCAAGACACAGCAGGACAGAAGAGGGAAAGAGTGTGGAGTGGGACGCATCCGAAGCGAAGGCTTGAAAAGACAAAAAGAAAAGAAGAAACGGCCGTGGAGGAGCAGGAGGGCCACGCCGTACACAACAGCCCTCCACCTCGACCCCCCCCCTCCTCCTCCGACCCCACTCCACGGCGGTGTTCTCGCACCACCTGACGGTACTCCCCATGAGGGAAAGGAGAAAGCGAGGGGGGGGGGGGGTTGGATCAAGAGATCAGCAAGGGAGGCAAGAAGCGTCCCCAACGACCGCAAGATCCAGAGCCTACTTCCACTTGTGTTTCACAACCGCCAATACAACAATGACGATGATGCACACGACAATGGCGATAAGGAAGAAGATGATGAGCCGGTCGCGGGCCATGCGGCGCATAAACTCTTCAGCTCGGTGCTGGCTCGTCCAATCTCCGAGTGCATCTCGTCCAGCTCCTGGTTCGTCTGCTTAATCTGCTCCGTCTGCGCCCGCAGCGTCGTCGCCGCCTCCGCCCCCAGTGTCTCCGTCTCATTCAACAGCTTCTCCGACCGCCCTAGCGACTGCAGCGTGTTGTGCTGGACATCGTGGATGCGAGCGGCGGCCTCTCGTGCCTCAGCACGGTTGGCTATTTCAGGGCCGTCGCCGCTGCCGGCCACATCATTAGCATCGCCGTCGCCGCCCTCGGAGGGCGACCACACCACCCCCGCGCTCCCCTCCACCGGGCGGTACTCCCCGTTCGGCGATGACGATGACGTCGAGAAGGCCGCCGCAGTGCTCTGCGCGGCCCGCTCCTTGCTTTGCTGCACGCACTCCCGCAGCGATGCGACCGTCTTGGCGTGGGTGTTGGCGTGGGCCTCATAGACATCCCGCTCCGCTCCGTCCAGCAGTCGGACCTCGACGCGGAGCTGCTGGAGGAGACGATTCATGCGCCGCAGGTGGTCCTGTGCTTTGCTGAAGGCCGCGCGCGGTACTCGTAAAGGAGGAGGACGAGGAGGACCCAGACTGCCGCGAGGCGTCCACACCCGCTAAGATGGTCTCCACCTGGTGCTTGAGGTCGAGCAGCTCCTCATGGTAGAGCGCGGCGTCTGTCATGGTGCTCCACGTCCCACTGGGCTCTCGGTGACTTGTGTAGGCGTGTGTGTGATGTCGCGTGCGTGTGTGTGAGTGTTTGTGTGTGTGTTTGTGTGTGTGTGTGTGTGTGTGTGGTGGAGATGCTAAGAAAGGGAGCTTCGGTGTAGAGCGCAGCTCTAGGTGTGTGTGTGTGTCAAGGTTGTCGAAGGCACAAACAGACGTCAAGGGAGGGCGGGGGGGGGGGGAGTGGAGAGTGAGAAGGTCCATCAATCGATTGCACGTTGCAGCTTGCTCGACTTACATCAGAGACACGCACCGCACACACCGCACAGAGAGAGAGAGAGGAAGTCCTCGCGCCATCTTTCCGAAGAGTAGGAGACCTGACGGAGACGTGAATGGGTGGTTGTGGTGGTGGCGGAGACGTGCGTTGACAGATATGCAGTCTGCATCAGCACCGAGACGTGAGAGCTGGAGAAAGAAAGAAAAAAAAAAGAAGCAAGAAAAAGCCTCAACGTCTCTCATCGCCATTCACACTGCCCACACAGGAGAGCTGAGATGAGTTCGTCTGCTTCTCGTTTGTGTCCCCCTCCCCTCTTACCCATTGCCGTCCCCCGCCCCACAGACGACACTCTTGGCGTTACACTCTCTGTGCACTGCATTTTCCTTTTTTTGTTGTTTCTGTTTTTTTTCCTTTCTTTTTTTTTCTTTCCAAAACTGCTGGCAAGTGCTTTGTAACGTAAAACTCCGAGGAGCTTCAATAACAACAACAGCAACAGCAAAGAACAGAAAAGAAAATAGAGTGGAAGGAGGGTGTGGGTGGGTGAGCGTTCTACTGCTGACAAGGCATCACCATTCCCCTCATTGGCAGGGACTGATTGTGAAAGCAAACATGTGCACACATACACACGCGTGTGCATGTGCGTGTGCGTGTGTATGTATATGTGTAAGTGTGTGTGTGTGTGTGTGTATGTGAGTGAGAGGGCGTCTGGGTGTTGTCAAGCACGCAAGGCACGTGTTGTAATAGAGAAAGGAGGAAAACAAAAACCGATGGAGAAGGAGAAGGGGGAGGGGGGAGGAAGAGACATGAGGCACACAGGTAAGCACACACATACACATACACATATACAGCCACACACACACACACACACACACACAGATACAACAGCAGCAACAGCACAGCCACTCAAGCATCTACGCAGCGCCACTAGCTGCAGACAGGGTTGGGGAGAGAGAGGGGGGAGAAGCAGTTTGGACGGAGGCTCGGGGAAGAAAAGAGCACTCGCAATAGGAGAGATGAAAAAGAAAAAGTACCGCAAAGCAACGGCGGGAGAAAGGGGGCAAGAGAAGCATGAGCACAGTTGTGGCTTGGGGGGAGGAGGGGGGGAGGGAAGACAGATAAGCACGCGCATCGAGACCGGGCAGGCGAGCGACACACACACACACACACACACACAGAGAGAGAGAGACACAACACCGCTGCCAGGCTGAGATAGGTGTGTGTTTCGTCAGCGTTGGTACGAGGAGGAAAGCGAAAAAATCCCTTCGTTTTCTTTTTTTTTCTGGGTGGGGGGGGGGGGGGGGCTGATGAGGGGGTTGGGTTGAAGAGGAGGAGTGGGTTCGGTGTTTGTCGGGGTGGTGGTGATGGGAATGCGGGGGGGCGAGGGGGGGGGGTACGTTCCCCCATCCGCTTGAGCTCTGTGTCTGCCCGCGCTCGCAGAGTCTCTCCCCTCCACCCCCACCCCACCCACGGCCGTAACCTCACTCCTCCCTCTCCTTGCGTGTCAACGCTGACTACGCACACACACACACACACACACACACAACATCCATACACGAGTGAAGAAACATTTTTTTGAAAAAAGAAAAAAGAAAAAGGAAAGAAGAACACACACACGGTGGTCGTCGTGATAATGATGGTGACTGTGATAATAATGATGGTGGTGGTGCGGGATTGGAAGAGAAAGCTTCGGGAAAGGCGGTGCGTGCGAGTCCTCCGCTCTTTAGGAAGAGTCAACGTAGACGCAGAGAAGCGCGTGCACAAACAATAATAATAAAAAAGGGGGAGGGAAGAAAGAAGAAGAGCAGCACAAATAACGCGGATCACGCACATCTGCACAAGACAAGATAGAAAGGAGGAGAGGAAGGGGAAAGGAAGTGGACGGAGAAGCGGGGGAGGCTGAGTGACCAGCGGAGACGCACTTTGCCTCAACGGCATCGAGCGGTGAGGAGCCCTTCAAGAACGGAAAGAAGGAGCGAAAGTCAGAGAGGGAGAGAAAGAGAGAGTGATCAAGAGGGAGATGCACACAGTTCCGTAGACGTCCGTGCAGCCTGCACGCATCCAAACAAAAGGGGGGAAAAAGAAGGGCCTCCACTTCTTTCAGCCAGGGACAGGTCAAGCACCATTGAGAGAGAAGGTTGCACGAGAGCGGCACCTGTGGACACATCGTGTGGGCCCTCGTAAGAACGGAAGAGGGGGGGTAGGGGAGGGTAGGGGAAGAAGGACAACAGCCAAGACACCCTCCCGACCCCAGCCCCCTCCCCGACCACCACCGCCACCATCATACACATCCTCCGTGGCAGATTCGACACACACACACACACACACACACACACAGGCACGCAGACACAAAGAAGACGCAACCAACACAGATGGAGAGCCAGATGGCGAGTGTGGCGGAGCACACCTCTTTCTCTCTGTCCTGGTACGGGTTACATTCGACTATAATAGACAGCTGCTGCAGCTTGAGGTGAGCTAGTGTCACACAACGCCGCCCACCCACACACACCTGTTCCAGCATCCCTGCCTCAACAACAAAGCCCAAAGGAGAGCGTGCACCCACAAAAGATATATGCGCACTCAATGCCTTTGTCTCTCTGGGCGTGTGTGTAGGTCCATCTGGATCTGCATGTGCATGCGCATGTGTGTCGGAGCCGTTCAAATGATCTTGAAGAAGGGGTGCTGCATCAGCTCGCTCGCGGACGGCCGCTTCTTGCGGTCCACCACGAAGATGGCGTTCAGCATGTCGATCAGCTCCTCGCTGGCGTCGATCGGCGACGCTGCGGCGGCCCCGCTCGGCTTCATTGCCGACAAGCCGGACGTGGACACGGCGGAGGTCAGGGTGCTGGAGATGCTGGTCGTAGCGGCCGCGACGTCCACGTCCAGCGTCGCGGTCACCTCCTCCGCGTTGCGTGCCGCCGCAGAGGCCGCCACCAGGGCGTCGTGCGGCCGCTCCAGGTGCGTCGTGTCGTCCAGGCAGCCGATCTTGAAGAGCAGCGCGATCGGCTCCGGCGACACGCCGGCACGCGCGTTGTACCACGGCACGCTGCCGGTCAGCAGCTGCACCAGCGTGCACCCGAAGGACCAGATGTCGGACGCGGACGAGTAGGTGCCCTGCACGCACTCCGGCGCCATGTACGCCGCCGTCCCCGTAATCGCGTTCGACTCCAGCGTGTTGTTGTTGCCGTTCAGCACGAGGCTCGTGCCGAAGTCCGTCAGCTTCACGGTCCCGTCGGAGCCGAGCAGCATGTTGCCCGGCTTCACGTCGCGGTGGATGACGCCGCGGGAGTGCAGGTAGGTCAGCCCGGACAGCACGTCGCGCGCGTAGCGGCGCACAACGCTCTCGCGCAGCGCGCCGCGCGGGTGGTGGCGCAGCACGTCCTGCAGCGAGCCGGACGGCATCCACTCCATGTAGATGCGCGCCGTCTGCTTCAGCACCATGAAGGCCACGACGCGCACGATGTTCGGGTGCGACAGCTCCGTCAGCACCGTGTACTCCTGCAGCACCTCGCGGACGGCAACGCTGTGCGCCTTGCTCTGGTCCAGCGGCAGCTCCTTCGCCGCAAGGTAGCACCCGATCACCTCATCCCACGCGCGGAACACCTTGCCGTAGCTGCCCTGGCCCAGCGGCACGTCCATCAGCACCTGGAAGCGGTCCACCAGCTTCAGCGTGTCGTTGCACGAGCACTCCTCGTTGCAGATCACAACCACGTCGTCCTCCTGCAGCAGCGCCTCGATCGAGCGCTCCGTCGACCTCTCCAGGTTCAGACTCCCGGCACTGCCCCGGCTCGTCGGCCCGGGGCTCGTCACCGAGATGACGTCCGCCTTGCCGCCGCTGCCAGCGCGCTGCGTGCCGCGCGGCAGGGACCGCAGAATGTACGTCGAGCTGCGCATCAGCGCCTCGGCACCCTCCGTGCTGTTGCGTGCACCCGACCCGCTCGCGCCGCCGTCCGTGAAGGACAGCCCAGGTACGCTGCTGTTGTTCTTCGACACCAGCGCTGTCGACTCACTCGACGCCATCAGCGCCTTCTCAGCCGCGGCCGCGCCGTTGTTGGTGAAGTCACGCCACTGCCCCCACAGGCCGTCCAGCCCGGTGCGGAAGATCTGGTGCAGCATGGCGGACTCCTTCTCATCGAACAGCGCGCATACCTCTTTGACCACACAATCCCACATGTCCTTCTTCATCTCCTCGTGGGACTTGTGGATCTCTACCAGTTCGAGAACGGCCTCCCGCACCTCGGTCTCCTGCAGCGGCGACGCCAGTGACGCACTGCTCTGCATGAGGACATCGGATGGCGTGGGGCTGAGGGCGGCCACCAAGGGTGCGCTGCTCAGAGTGGCTGCTGCATCGAGGCCGCGGTCGCCGCTGGTGGCGGACACCGATGAGCCCCCCGCCACACTGTTGTTGCGCAATTGGGAGGATCGATGCACGAGCGTGTAGATACGATCAACGTTTTCAGCACATCCCTTGTTCTGAAAGTCCTTCATGTGCTCGCGGAACGCCACAAGCACATCGTCCGACACCGTCTTCAGCGCCTTCCCGACCCTCGGCGCCAGGTCGCCGGGCACGTGCGTGGTCGTCTCGCAGTACACCTTCAGCATCCGCATGGTACGGTTAAACTGATACACGGCGGTGTAGGAGAGATTTGCGTAGATGCGCACCTTTGCCGGGGTGAGATCGAAGTCCACTGTTGCGCCGGCGTCACCAAGGTAGCTGGCGCTGCTTCCCGCAGGGACTGGTGCCGCAGCCGGTGCCTTCGCCAGCGACGGCAAGCCCAGCCCGACCTGCAGCGTGTTGATCCACGTGTGCAGGGACGTCAATACGGAGTGTACCACACGCACCAGAGTGCGGCAGGCAATCTGGTACAGCACCATCGCGTTGCGCATCCGCGTTGTCGCGATCGCGACGCCAATCGGACAGATCGGCGCAGTCCCGTCACACGTCGCAATCGACTTGAGGAGCTCCAGCGTGTCGTCCAGCAGCTCCTTCCAGTCTACAGGCGTGAGGCGGCGCGACCCGATGCAGCTCGCGTTCGTCGACCCGAGCGAGCCCGTCGCAGCGCCGTCCTCGCTGGGACACAGAATCTCACCGTGCTGCAAGTCCACCGTGAGGTGGCGAGCGCGGTACTCGCACAGCGACTCCATATAGGCTATGTTAGAGTACATAAAGCTCATGGCCCCCTCAGAGAAGTCGAGCACATCGGCGTGCACCGGCAGCGTGTTCTGCGGCTTTGGCACACGCCGAGTGCTGCAGTCCTTGGCGCACGACCTCATCTGCCGCAGCCGCTCAAGCGGGCAGGCGAACATCGATGCCTTCACGGCACCGCCCTGTTCTCCACACGCCGTCGACTTCGGCTTTGCACGGTTGCAGGCAGAGGTCTGCCCGGCCGCTGCACTTTTGATAGGCTGCAGCGAGCACGGCAGGGGATCGCCTGACAGGTTCTCCTGCGGGGTGCGGCGCATAAGGCTCACCGCGTGGTCCACCTGGAAGAGCGACAGCCCGCGGTCGCGCACGCTCTCGACGAAGCTGTTCGAGCCACGCCACAGCAGCGTGAAGAGGAGGTTGTGCGTCTTGGCCATCACCCAGAGCTGCCCCGTCTCCATGCGGTCACACAGCTGCGCCACAAGCCAGTCGCACATCTCCCTCTCCGTGCACAGGCCGTTCGAGGACGTCGTGAGACCCACGATGTAGTCGATCAGCTTCGGCGACACCAGCGTACTGTCGTTCTTGGTGGCCTCCTTCAGCGCCAGCAGGCTCTTGGTGCACTGGAAGCGGCGCACCTCAATCGGGATGCCCTCCGCCGCGACGTCCACCTCGTCCTTGCCCCGCCGCACCGTCGCCACCGCCGGGCCCAGCTTCGGCGAGTACAGGTCCGTGACCGTGTGCTCCGCCGAGAGCTCCGCCGTGCGCGAGGCGCTCGCACCCGCCTCACAGTCGCTGTGCAGCACGCCGCGCGAATCCTTGCCCGAGGCCCGCACCGACGCCTTCGCGTGCGGCTTGGGACAGCAGAAGGCGGAGGCAGCGCCGCAGGGCCCTCCACCCCCGGCGCTCGCCGCGGCCACGGCACGGGCGGCGTCGTCCAGGTAGCTCATCACCGCGTCCGGCTGATCCTCGTCCGAGCTGGTCGAGACCACCGAGCTGATGCTGTGGGCACCGCGCGCCTTGGGGCAGCGCAGCCGCTTGCTCTCCCGCTGCGCCTCCTCCTCGGCGGCAGTGAAGTCGATCATCGGGGGGAGGCGAGGCAGGCTCCGTACGAGCAGAACAACGACGCACTCGCGAGGCGGGGCGTCAGAGTACCCCGGGTGCGTGCGGCAGCCGACACAGCCGCTACGCAGAGGGGGGAGGTAGGGAGGGGGGAGCGCGGCGAGGCTCGGGCTTCTGCCTTGCCTGTCCTCGCGTCGGGCACGATCGCGCAGCTCGCAAGATAATGAAAAAGGAGAGAGAGCGGGACGGAGAGGGGGGTAGCAGCTGCAGTGGAAGCGAGCGAGGTAAAGACGGAGCCGCAGCGAGAGCGACGGGGAGAAGCAGGGACACACACGAGGAGGGGGACGTGAGTCGAGTCCGTCGGTCAAGCCGACGACACGGGGGCCTGCGGGGGAACAAAAAAAAAACGCGTCAGCGGAAGGGAAAGCGATGGCGGCAGGTGAAGGGAAGGGAAGGGAAGGGAAGGGAAGGGGGGCCAAAAGAAATGGCAGAGGCCGCAAGAGCGCCGCAGGTGAGATGCGGCGGGGGGGGGGGGGGATCAAGCACGAAGCGAAAAGCCGGTGGCCTCGAGGACAGGTCAAGGCGACTTCTTTGGTGTCGAAGAGCAGTCGTCGGTGATGCCGCGAGCGTCGAGCACACCCAGCAAGCAGGGTCGGGGAGAACAAACAAAGAAACGAAGAAGAAGGTCGAGACGCCGTCGGTGTCGATCGCCTTCGCACGCAGGTGCTGATGTCTTCTGCCTTGTGTGTGCGTCTGCTGGAAAGACGTGCGAGGCGGTTCGTTGGTGCTTCGCTCCTTCAAGCGTGGGTGTGCGCACGCGTGCCTGTGAGTGCGACGGGGAAGGGGAAGACGGACAGCGGGGGAAGGGGGGACAAGTGACGTGACGCACAAGGGAAGGGGGGGGGGGGTGAAGCACACTCTATCGCGTACTGTTAGCAGCAACACAGCACGCAAGCTGACTGGTGTGCGTCGAGGAAAGAAAGAGAAGGAGAGAGAGAAATATTTCCAAGGCAAGAGATGGGAAGGCAAGGGAGGTCGGGCAGATGCAGCTCGCACCCAGGAGAGCAAGTGCGACAGTGCTCGAAGATACAAAGTGAGTCGACGAGAGAAGAAAGTCAGCACGAAGCACGGCACCTGCGAGCCAGAGAGGTGAAAAGGGAAAGAGAGGGGGAGAAGATTCTTGTGAGTGCGTGGGGGGCGGGAGGGGTGAGGGGGGGGGGGGGGGGGGCGTGTCTGTGTCTGGGTGTATACTCTGCTTGTGTGTGAGCAAGAGCGAGAAAGAGGCAAGCAAGAAGGGGGGAGGGGCGTGTGAGGGCAGCGCGTGGATCGCGTAGGACACTTCCACCGGCGTTGAGCATGCGGGGTGACGTGAGAGAGCAGAAGAGGATGGGGGGGGGGTGACGGGTGTGCAGAATGAGGGGAGGGGGGAGTGAATGTGTATGTTCACGTGTGTGTGTGTGTGTGCGTGATGTGATGTGATGCACAGCGGACGACCCGCGCCATCGCGGCAGCCAGACGGGCACAGCAGAGAAGAGAGGGGAGGATGGGCAGCAGAAGCACAGGTCGGGGGGCGCATGCGTGACGCACACGCGGTGCACCACGTCGCCATGGAGGGGCGTGGAGAAGGGAGGGGTGGGAGTCGAGCCGCCGCAGCGTCAACGCCGACACAGCTCTTTCCAGACCCACCGCCTCACCACGCGGCAATTTAGCCATCGCTGCGCAGCGTCCCACCACAGGCAGCTCCTCCCCCTCCTTCACGACACCCGCCTCGACGGAGCATCACTGCGCGGGTGTGAGCGGTTACGCAACACCACCGACGACGCACGGCTCGTCCGCCTAGACACACACACAGAGCGGGGTTGGTTGGGAGATCCGCACCGGCTCCCCACAGCCGTCGTCGCCGTAGTCATTAGTACTTGTTTTACTTTTTTTAGGAAATGTTCTTCGCAGGTGCCACCAGCGTGCACCTGCACACACGCACAAACAGACAAGCACAAGCACGCCGCGACCTCACAGGGTCGGGGGGAGGGGGGAGGCAGGCGGGGAAGCGCACCGGGTTGCTTATTTGCATGCGGAAGGCGCTCGCGGCGTTGATCAGCACGGTCAGCTCGCCGGCGTGGGGGTCGTAGCTCGGCGAGGCAAAGCGCTTTACCAGCGCCTTCTCCGCGTCCAGCAGCGCCCGCTCGCTCGCCGGCACCACTCCGCCATCGCTGGACCTCATCGCGGGCGGCAGCTCGGTCAGCGGCATCTGCATCCACTCCGCGATCAGAGCGAGCTCGTGGTCCGCGACGCGCGGTGCCAGCCGTGCGTAGCCGTCGTTGAGGGTGCGCCGCTCCGGCTGCTCCGTGCACGGCAGCAGCGCGTCCGTGCCCTTCCCCGGCACCGTCGCAGCCACCAGGCGGGCGAGCGCGGTGCTGCGCGGATCCACACTCAGCGCGTGCTCCCGAGACAGAGCATGTTTATGTGCACAAGCATGTGTGTCGGAGCCGTTCAAATGATCTTGAAGAAGGGGTGCTGCATCAGCTCGCTCGCGGACGGCCGCTTCTTGCGGTCCACCACGAAGATGGCGTTCAGCATGTCGATCAGCTCCTCGCTGGCGTCGATCGGCGACGCTGCGGCGGCCCCGCTCGGCTTCATTGCCGACAAGCCGGACGTGGATACGGCGGAGGTCAGGGTGCTGGAGATGCTGGTCGTAGCGGCCGCGACGTCCACGTCCAGCGTCGCGGTCACCTCCTCCGCGTTGCGTGCCGCCGCAGAGGCCGCCACCAGGGCGTCGTGCGGCCGCTCCAGGTGCGTCGTGTCGTCCAGGCAGCCGATCTTGAAGAGCAGCGCGATCGGCTCCGGCGACACGCCGGCACGCGCGTTGTACCACGGCACGCTGCCGGTCAGCAGCTGCACCAGCGTGCACCCGAAGGACCAGATGTCGGACGCGGACGAGTAGGTGCCCTGCACGCACTCCGGCGCCATGTACGCCGCCGTCCCCGTAATCGCGTTCGACTCCAGCGTGTTGTTGTTGCCGTTCAGCACGAGGCTCGTGCCGAAGTCCGTCAGCTTCACGGTCCCGTCGGAGCCGAGCAGCATGTTGCCCGGCTTCACGTCGCGGTGGATGACGCCGCGGGAGTGCAGGTAGGTCAGCCCGGACAGCACGTCGCGCGCGTAGCGGCGCACAACGCTCTCGCGCAGCGCGCCGCGCGGGTGGTGGCGCAGCACGTCCTGCAGCGAGCCGGACGGCATCCACTCCATGTAGATGCGCGCCGTCTGCTTCAGCACCATGAAGGCCACGACGCGCACGATGTTCGGGTGCGACAGCTCCGTCAGCACCGTGTACTCCTGCAGCACCTCGCGGACGGCAACGCTGTGCGCCTTGCTCTGGTCCAGCGGCAGCTCCTTCGCCGCAAGGTAGCACCCGATCACCTCATCCCACGCGCGGAACACCTTGCCGTAGCTGCCCTGGCCCAGCGGCACGTCCATCAGCACCTGGAAGCGGTCCACCAGCTTCAGCGTGTCGTTGCACGAGCACTCCTCGTTGCAGATCACAACCACGTCGTCCTCCTGCAGCAGCGCCTCGATCGAGCGCTCCGTCGACCTCTCCAGGTTCAGACTCCCGGCACTGCCCCGGCTCGTCGGCCCGGGGCTCGTCACCGAGATGACGTCCGCCTTGCCGCCGCTGCCAGCGCGCTGCGTGCCGCGCGGCAGGGACCGCAGAATGTACGTCGAGCTGCGCATCAGCGCCTCGGCACCCTCCGTGCTGTTGCGTGCACCCGACCCGCTCGCGCCGCCGTCCGTGAAGGACAGCCCAGGTACGCTGCTGTTGTTCTTCGACACCAGCGCTGTCGACTCACTCGACGCCATCAGCGCCTTCTCAGCCGCGGCCGCGCCGTTGTTGGTGAAGTCACGCCACTGCCCCCACAGGCCGTCCAGCCCGGTGCGGAAGATCTGGTGCAGCATGGCGGACTCCTTCTCATCGAACAGCGCGCATACCTCTTTGACCACACAATCCCACATGTCCTTCTTCATCTCCTCGTGGGACTTGTGGATCTCTACCAGTTCGAGAACGGCCTCCCGCACCTCGGTCTCCTGCAGCGGCGACGCCAGTGACGCACTGCTCTGCATGAGGACATCGGATGGCGTGGGGCTGAGGGCGGCCACCAAGGGTGCGCTGCTCAGAGTGGCTGCTGCATCGAGGCCGCGGTCGCCGCTGGTGGCGGACACCGATGAGCCCCCCGCCACACTGTTGTTGCGCAATTGGGAGGATCGATGCACGAGCGTGTAGATACGATCAACGTTTTCAGCACATCCCTTGTTCTGAAAGTCCTTCATGTGCTCGCGGAACGCCACAAGCACATCGTCCGACACCGTCTTCAGCGCCTTCCCGACCCTCGGCGCCAGGTCGCCGGGCACGTGCGTGGTCGTCTCGCAGTACACCTTCAGCATCCGCATGGTACGGTTAAACTGATACACGGCGGTGTAGGAGAGATTTGCGTAGATGCGCACCTTTGCCGGGGTGAGATCGAAGTCCACTGTTGCGCCGGCGTCACCAAGGTAGCTGGCGCTGCTTCCCGCAGGGACTGGTGCCGCAGCCGGTGCCTTCGCCAGCGACGGCAAGCCCAGCCCGACCTGCAGCGTGTTGATCCACGTGTGCAGGGACGTCAATACGGAGTGTACCACACGCACCAGAGTGCGGCAGGCAATCTGGTACAGCACCATCGCGTTGCGCATCCGCGTTGTCGCGATCGCGACGCCAATCGGACAGATCGGCGCAGTCCCGTCACACGTCGCAATCGACTTGAGGAGCTCCAGCGTGTCGTCCAGCAGCTCCTTCCAGTCTACAGGCGTGAGGCGGCGCGACCCGATGCAGCTCGCGTTCGTCGACCCGAGCGAGCCCGTCGCAGCGCCGTCCTCGCTGGGACACAGAATCTCACCGTGCTGCAAGTCCACCGTGAGGTGGCGAGCGCGGTACTCGCACAGCGACTCCATATAGGCTATGTTAGAGTACATAAAGCTCATGGCCCCCTCAGAGAAGTCGAGCACATCGGCGTGCACCGGCAGCGTGTTCTGCGGCTTTGGCACACGCCGAGTGCTGCAGTCCTTGGCGCACGACCTCATCTGCCGCAGCCGCTCAAGCGGGCAGGCGAACATCGATGCCTTCACGGCACCGCCCTGTTCTCCACACGCCGTCGACTTCGGCTTTGCACGGTTGCAGGCAGAGGTCTGCCCGGCCGCTGCACTTTTGATAGGCTGCAGCGAGCACGGCAGGGGATCGCCTGACAGGTTCTCCTGCGGGGTGCGGCGCATAAGGCTCACCGCGTGGTCCACCTGGAAGAGCGACAGCCCGCGGTCGCGCACGCTCTCGACGAAGCTGTTCGAGCCACGCCACAGCAGCGTGAAGAGGAGGTTGTGCGTCTTGGCCATCACCCAGAGCTGCCCCGTCTCCATGCGGTCACACAGCTGCGCCACAAGCCAGTCGCACATCTCCCTCTCCGTGCACAGGCCGTTCGAGGACGTCGTGAGACCCACGATGTAGTCGATCAGCTTCGGCGACACCAGCGTACTGTCGTTCTTGGTGGCCTCCTTCAGCGCCAGCAGGCTCTTGGTGCACTGGAAGCGGCGCACCTCAATCGGGATGCCCTCCGCCGCGACGTCCACCTCGTCCTTGCCCCGCCGCACCGTCGCCACCGCCGGGCCCAGCTTCGGCGAGTACAGGTCCGTGACCGTGTGCTCCGCCGAGAGCTCCGCCGTGCGCGAGGCGCTCGCACCCGCCTCACAGTCGCTGTGCAGCACGCCGCGCGAATCCTTGCCCGAGGCCCGCACCGACGCCTTCGCGTGCGGCTTGGGACAGCAGAAGGCGGAGGCAGCGCCGCAGGGCCCTCCACCCCCGGCGCTCGCCGCGGCCACGGCACGGGCGGCGTCGTCCAGGTAGCTCATCACCGCGTCCGGCTGATCCTCGTCCGAGCTGGTCGAGACCACCGAGCTGATGCTGTGGGCACCGCGCGCCTTGGGGCAGCGCAGCCGCTTGCTCTCCCGCTGCGCCTCCTCCTCGGCGGCAGTGAAGTCGATCATCGGGGGGAGGCGAGGCAGGCTCCGTACGAGCAGAACAACGACGCACTCGCGAGGCGGGGCGTCAGAGTACCCCGGGTGCGTGCGGCAGCCGACACAGCCGCTACGCAGAGGGGGGAGGTAGGGAGGGGGGAGCGCGGCGAGGCTCGGGCTTCTGCCTTGCCTGTCCTCGCGTCGGGCACGATCGCGCAGCTCGCAAGATAATGAAAAAGGAGAGAGAGCGGGACGGAGAGGGGGGTAGCAGCTGCAGTGGAAGCGAGCGAGGTAAAGACGGAGCCGCAGCGAGAGCGACGGGGAGAAGCAGGGACACACACGAGGAGGGGGACGTGAGTCGAGTCCGTCGGTCAAGCCGACGACACGGGGGCCTGCGGGGGAACAAAAAAAAAACGCGTCAGCGGAAGGGAAAGCGATGGCGGCAGGTGAAGGGAAGGGAAGGGAAGGGAAGGGAAGGGGGCCAAAAGAAATGGCAGAGGCCGCAAGAGCGCCGCAGGTGAGATGCGGCGGGGGGGGGGGGGGGATCAAGCACGAAGCGAAAAGCCGGTGGCCTCGAGGACAGGTCAAGGCGACTTCTTTGGTGTCGAAGAGCAGTCGTCGGTGATGCCGCGAGCGTCGAGCACACCCAGCAAGCAGGGTCGGGGAGAACAAACAAAGAAACGAAGAAGAAGGTCGAGACGCCGTCGGTGTCGATCGCCTTCGCACGCAGGTGCTGATGTCTTCTGCCTTGTGTGTGCGTCTGCTGGAAAGACGTGCGAGGCGGTTCGTTGGTGCTTCGCTCCTTCAAGCGTGGGTGTGCGCACGCGTGCCTGTGAGTGCGACGGGGAAGGGGAAGACGGACAGCGGGGGAAGGGGGGACAAGTGACGTGACGCACAAGGGAAGGGGGGGGGGGGGGGTGAAGCACACTCTATCGCGTACTGTTAGCAGCAACACAGCACGCAAGCTGACTGGTGTGCGTCGAGGAAAGAAAGAGAAGGAGAGAGAGAAAGATTTCCAAGGCAAGAGATGGGAAGGCAAGGGAGGTCGGGCAGATGCAGCTCGCACCCAGGAGAGCAAGTGCGACAGTGCTCGAAGATACAAAGTGAGTCGACGAGAGAAGAAAGTCAGCACGAAGCACGGCACCTGCGAGCCAGAGAGGTGAAAAGGGAAAGAGAGGGGGAGAAGATTCTTGTGAGTGCGTGGGGGGGCGGGAGGGGTGAGGGGGGGGGGGGGGGGGGCGTGTCTGTGTCTGGGTGTATACTCTGCTTGTGTGTGAGCAAGAGCGAGAAAGAGGCAAGCAAGAAGGGGGAGGGGCGTGTGAGGGCAGCGCGTGGATCGCGTAGGACACTTCCACCGGCGTTGAGCATGCGGGGTGACGTGAGAGAGCAGAAGAGGATGGGGGGGGGGGTGACGGGTGTGCAGAATGAGGGGAGGGGGAGTGAATGTGTATGTTCACGTGTGTGTGTGTGTGTGCGTGATGTGATGTGATGCACAGCGGACGACCCGCGCCATCGCGGCAGCCAGACGGGCACAGCAGAGAAGAGAGGGGAGGATGGGCAGCAGAAGCACAGGTCGGGGGGCGCATGCGTGACGCACACGCGGTGCACCACGTCGCCATGGAGGGGCGTGGAGAAGGGAGGGGTGGGAGTCGAGCCGCCGCAGCGTCAACGCCGACACAGCTCTTTCCAGACCCACCGCCTCACCACGCGGCAATTTAGCCATCGCTGCGCAGCGTCCCACCACAGGCAGCTCCTCCCCCTCCTTCACGACACCCGCCTCGACGGAGCATCACTGCGCGGGTGTGAGCGGTTACGCAACACCACCGACGACGCACGGCTCGTCCGCCTAGACACACACACAGAGCGGGGTTGGTTGGGAGATCCGCACCGGCTCCCCACAGCCGTCGTCGCCGTAGTCATTAGTACTTGTTTTACTTTTTTTAGGAAATGTTCTTCGCAGGTGCCACCAGCGTGCACCTGCACACACGCACAAACAGA
>OY992811.1:3630880-3662611 GCA_963921375.1 Tiliacea citrago
GTTGTGATGCGTCTCTACACCCGCCCGGTTGCACGCCGCGATCTCCACCACCCCCGTTGCCCACATGTCTTACGACACTCACTGCTGCTGCTGCTTGAGTTCCTTCATGCGCTGCAGCAGCTCCTTCATGCGAGCGAAAACCGGAAACTTGAACCGCCGCGTGGCGTCTGCGGCCAACTCCTGCAGCGGCGCCTTCTTCGCCTCCACGGTGCGGTACGCAGCGATGCACTCCTTCATCGCCGCCGCGTACGGCACGTGCTGCACCTGCTGCGGCGGCGGCGGAGGTGGTGGTGGTGCCGCCGAGTCAGCAGACGGGGAGGAGGTCAGCGTGGCCAGGTCGCCCTCCTCACGCACAATCTGCGCCGCGAGCTGCGTCATCTCCTCGAGCCGTGCCGTCCGCTCCTTCTCGTTACCGTCGATCGCCGCGCTGAGCTCCGCTACCTGTGCCTCCACAGAGGACGTCGGCGCTGCAGCGGCAGCACCGGTGCCCTCCTGAGCAGCACCCCCGCCCTCCTTCAGCGCCGTCAGCTCCTTGTTCAGCTTCACGCGCTGGTGGCGCAGCTTCATCTGAGCGTCCATGTGCCGCTGCATTGCGTCGATGGCGCTCTTGAAAGCGTCGAGGTTGGTACGAAGGCGGAGGCAGGCGTCGTACGCAGGGCCGAGACTCGCAGGGGCTGTGTCACGTGCAGCCGGCGCCGACGAGGACTCTGCACCGCCTGCGCCGTTGTTGTTGGGGAGGCTGCCCCTGCCCCTGCCCCCCTCCACCCCCACCTCCACCTCCACCTCCACCTCCGCTGGTGGTGGCACGTTACCTCCCGGGTACATGGTGAGCCCCTCGGGAATGTAGCCCCACTCCATTTTCTCGATGGGGATCGTGTCCCAGTTGAGCTTCTGCCGCTCCGCCTCGGACCGCTGCTTCAGCTCCGGGTTCTGCGCCAGCTCGTTGTCGCGCTCGAAGGCGGTGGTCGGCAGCCGCGCCTCACCATCACGCTTCCGCTGTTCCATCTGCAACGCGAACTCCTTCTCCGAGGAGCGCAGGTCGTTGGCCATGCGAATCGCCGCCAGCATCTTCGCATCCACGTCGGGCAGCTCCGCGTTCCCCTGCGCGAGGCAGGTCGGCTCGTACGACAGGAAGCACACGTACTGGTACGTCAGGTGCTCGACAAGCGGGTGAAAGGCCGCGATGAAGAGGGGGCGGTCAAGGAGGTTCTCCAGCATCGTGTGGTTCTCCAGGACCGTCGTGAACAGCAGCTTGCCGCCCTCCTTCAGCAGCAGCTTCGCCGTCGCCACGTACTGTGTCCAGACGTCCGCCGTGATGAAGGGCGGGTCGGCCACAACGTAGTCGAAGGCAGCCATGTACTGAATGGGCACCTGCTCGGGCTGGTGAAAGTCGTAGGGCACGTAGCACGGGTCGCTCGCCCACTGCGCGTCGTACTCAAAGACGCGGCTGCTCTGGCGGAGCTGCGTCAGCCGCGCCTCCTGCTCCGCCGTCTCATCACCGTGGCGCACGTCCAGCGCGAAGAAGAGGGACGGGGTCGACAAGAATGCGCAGGCCGTCGCGTGATGGCACACCTCGCGGACGAGGTGCGTGATGGTGTTCTTGGAGTACCAGTACTGATTGTATTCCCCCTTTACCTGGGCCGCGTCAAAGGTGCCGCGCGACGCGGCGGGGGCGGCTGTTGTGGCAGTGGCACTCGACATTACGGTGTCGGTCAAGAGAGGAATGTGTAGGAGGGGGGGAGACGTTGAGTGAGCAAGGATGCCTGAGAGGCGCAGGCACCGGAAGGGGGGAGGGGGGGAGAAGAAGAGACGAGGAGACAAAGAAAAGGAGTTAGGTGTGTACGTGTACGTGTGTGTGTGTGTGTGTGTGTGTGATGAGATCGATCTATGGGGTAGGATGCGTATGAACAAGTGGCGATGCTGCGGAGTGCGTTGAGGAGGGGGAAGGAGGGGAGGAGGAAGGAGTCAGGAAAAGATGGAGAGAGAAAGGGAAGGAGAGAAGCGCGTCCACCTGCGGTGTCATCCTTCACATGCAGTGCAGCAGATCCGTTCACAGAGGGGGGGAAGGGGGGAGGGCCTTCTCCGATAAGAGTGAGTGAGTGTGAGGGAGCGTGACGCCAGGGAAGTGTTCGACACCGCAAGCCTCTCCTCCCCTCCTCCCCTTCCCTCGCCCGCTCTCTTGCCCTTTGTGACAGCCAGCAGCCGGCGATGATACGCCATCAGGGTAGACGCGCACACTGACGAGAGCGCCGCCGCACGAAGCTCACATACACGACGCCGTTTTATTTTGTTGTTGTTGTTTTTTTTTTACTTCTTCAGCGTCTGAAATCTCTTTAAAAGGAAAAAAAATTGATGGTGCCTCGCACGGGATGGCCCTTCTTCTTCTTCGTGTGCAGGGAAGGGAGAGAAGAAAGGGCGGGGACGGGAACCTCCGCCTGCACGGCCTCGTGAGGCTGCCCGCCGTCTCGAAGGCGTGCCACCCTTCATACCATGGAGGGGAAGGGGGGAAGAAGGAAGCGAAGAACACACACATGGCACAGTACGGAAGATGTAGAGAGAGAGAAAGAAAAAGTGTTTCTCTTGTCTTCCTCTGTGTGTGTGTGTGTGTGTGTGTGTGTGTGTGTGTGTGTGTGTGTGTGTGTGTGTGTGTGTGTGTGTGTTCGTGTGTGTGTGTGTGCCGGTGTCTATGATCTAAGAAGGGAGACGAAGGAGTGGAAGAGAAGAGGCGCAGGTCGGAGCGTGACCACACGTGGGGGCAAAGCTGACGCAAGTCACTGCTGAGCGATGGGTGTATGCGCGGACAGGCACTCGCAAGAGGGGGGAGGGGGAGAAAAAAAAAAAAAGGCAAACAGCACGAGATGGTCCTAGTCAAGCGTAAAGAGAAAGGAAGAAAAGAAAAACGTGAAAGTCATCATCAGCAGCTCACCTGCCTGCCTGTCTGCCTGTCACCGTCTCACCGCACAGCTGCATCGCATATTCTTTTGGTCTTCTCTACTCTCTCTCTCTGACACACACACACACACACAGACAGACAGACAGACATGCATAGATGGATGCAGGCGGGCAGACAGGCAGGCAGCCTGCGCCGACTCTACGTGGGTGCAGAGGAGAAGGACGGGAGAAGAAACAAAGATGCGAGAAGTGAGACACAAGCGCATCTCTGCGTACAATAGGAGGAGAAAGAGGACGGCTGGGAGGGAGGAGGGGGAGAAAGAGGCCACCGCTACACTGAAGTGCGTACAACGCCACAGAGAGATGAAGAAGGAAAAAAAAAAACGTGAGAAGTCAGCGGGATTCGAGTTGAGGCGAAACAAAAGGGGGGAAGAAAAGCACGAACACAACGAGAGAGAGAGAGAGAGAGGAGACACCACCGACACAGACTAGGCGCACCTGCACACACACACACAGAGACACACAGAGAGAGACACGAACGCCATCCCACATCCAACTCCCTCCCTCCCTCCCTCCCTCCCCTCCCCTCCCTCCCTCCCTCCCCTCCCTCCCCTCCCTCCCCGCCCTCCCCGCCCTCCCCGCCCTCCACCCTCCCCACAACGTGTATACGTAAGATCTCTCTCTCTCTCTCTCTCTCTCTCCAACTCTAACCGCATGTGCGCCTTCTCACAGCTCGCGCAGGCTCGATGCAAAGGTGCGGTAGTACACCAGCACATCCAGAGGCGGAGGACGGTGTGCAAAGCTCGCTGCTGCTACTGCTGCTGCTGCATCCGTCGTCGCACTGCTGTCGCTGTCCGCCTTGCCGGCGTCACCGTCGCGGCGCTCCCGCTGCGACAACGCATACTGTTGCCGCAGACGCGGGAAGAGCGTCTCCAGCGGCGCCGTCACCTCGTTGAACTCGTTTTCGATGTCCGCGAGCGGCGCCTCCACGTCCGCCTCCTCACATCCCGCCGCCTGGCACCCCGCCGACGCCGGGGCCTCCGTCGTGCGGCGGGACTTGCGCAGCGGCTCCCGCAGCCGGCAGTCATGACGGCTCGCGTTGGTGGCACCGAGGTGCCGCCACGCGTAGCGCTCGCCAAAGACTTGCCGAAACGCCTCCAGCACGGTGAAGTAGAAACGCAGGTAGAGCTCCTCCTCGGCGCGGCGACGCTGCTGCGCCACGGCGTGCTCGAGCGTGCGGCTCGGGGACATGCACGTGGCGGGGCGGCCGCGGGGCTCATCGTCGTGCTCGGCCTCCTCCGCGCCACGACTGCTTGCACGCGTGCGCACAACACCACCAACACGAGAGCGGTGCTCTGACGCCAGCAGTGCGGTGCCTGACTTGGCAGAGCTGTGGCGCGTGCTCGAGACCCCTGCGTGGAAGGAGGAGCGCTGCATGCGCGGCGTCTCCAGCCCACGCCACACTGCTGTCAGAGGGGTGCTAGCCAACAGCGCCTCAGCCTCTTCCTCACGCACCTTGGCCTGCGGTGAGTTCGACTCTAGCATCGACACACGCATCGGCGTCGCGGCCACCGTGCCCTCTGCCGTGCGCAGCGACCACGCCGTCAGCGGCATCTGTCGCCGCGTGACAACGTAGTATGCCACCCGCACCACAGTCTCCATTGGCAGAACACCGTGCTCCCGTGCGTCGTAGCCGCGCAGACGACGCTCAATGGCGTCTGCGGCGGCGCGCAGCTGTGGACGCAGCGTCGTGGCTGCAGCCCGCCACTCGCCTGACGTGCGCGATGCCGGTGTCACTGCTGCTGAGGCTGCCGACTCCTGCGGCAGGCCAACCGCTTCAGGCTGCGCAGGGCTTGACGCATCTGTGGCCGCGGGGAGGAGGAGGAGGCTGCGCGAGGGCGTAGGCGGGGTGATGGGGGACATGCTCATCCTTACCACAGACGGCTGCTGCTGCTGCTGTTGATGCTGTGGCGGTGTGTCGTGCGGTGTCGGAGACGTCTCGGCCAGGTGGAAGCTCGTGCGGTGCTCACGCAGGGTGGAGAGAAGACTGTCGCGGGTGCGCCGCACCTCTGCCTGTGCGCGCTCGACGAGCTCCTTCACCTCATCACTCACCCGCACCGACTCCGCCGACGACGGCGAGGCGAGACCGGCGGTCGCTGCGGCATCTGCCGTGTGGCTGTGCGGATTTGTGTTGGTGGTTGAGCTGTAGTGGAAAGACTCCGTCGGTCGCATGCGCCCCTCCACGCGGACGGGCGGCGGTGTCAGGTCACTCACCTCCACGAGGGCCGCAGACGAGAGCGCTGCCGACAATGATGACGACGACGCCCGGGCCACCGCCGCCGTGGTAGCCGGCATCGTCGAGGCGTGCGACGGCAGCGGGGGTGCGGGCTCAGGGGAAAACGATGGATTGGCAGGGGCAGAGCGCTGTGCCGCAAGAGGGTGCGTGTGGGCCATCGCCGCCTCCGCGTGCACGTCCAGTGCGGCGGACGTTCTGGGCACCGCCTCGACGCTCACAGCAGGCGAGGGACTCTCCACAGCTGACGTGGTCAGGGACGACGCACGTGGCTGCGCCTCTCGGAGCTCCTGCTGTCCTGAGCCGCCATCCTCGCCGTTGCCGCGCTCGCGTAGTCTGCGCAGCGGCGTAGGGGTGGAGCCGCTGACGAGCCACAACGAGCTCGTCGCTGTCGCTGTTGTTGCTGTTGTGGTACGTGACGAGGCTGCCTGGTCTGCAACGCTGGCGGCGGCCATCATCATAGAGTTAAGCGGCGTCTCGTTGGAGAGGAACGCGGGCTCACATGTGGCAATGGCGTCGGCCGTGGGCGGCGCTGCCAGAGTTACCGGCGTCGCCGCCGCCGCCGCCCCCCCGCGCAAATCGACGTCGCTGCCTGCCGTTGCGGTTGTGGTGTTGGCGGGAAGGGTGCTGGAGTGCATGCTGAAGCTGGCGAGGTCCTGCGTCGCCGTGCTGGCGGTCGCCGCCACCGTCGCCGTGTACTCATCGGTCACGGTGGAGAGGTTCGCAGGCCGTTCCGCCGCCGCCGGCACCGCCGCGTCATCGCTCTCCTCCGTCTGGGTGTGTGGGTGCTGCTCATGAAGCTGCTCGGTGGCCCCCACTGCAGCGGCACGAGCGGTGTTGTTGGCCGTCTCGTCACGGTGCTCCCGCTCTGTGAACGCAGAGGGGTGCACTGGGCGGGGCAGCGGGCTCATCATGCTCTCGCCCTCGTCACTGCTGTTGCTGCTGCTGCTGCTGCTGCTGCGGTGGTGTGCCGCCTTGCAGGTGGGGGCCGCGGCACCAGCAGGGACAGGAGAGGCGACGGTGTGCGCCATCCGGTCCAACTCCCCCACCACCACGCATGGACGGAGTCGACCGATCGGCAGCGTCGGCGCAGCGCTGTGCTGCAGTGCGAACGCCGCAGCTGCGGAAGCGGCGATGGCCCCCTCCTCATCGTCGCCGCCCTCGCCGTCCACGACGAGAACCGTGCTCTCGCGCGGCGATTCATGACGCTCCACACCGCCCGATCCTTCCGACATCTCCTGCGAACGCGACGTCTCCGCCTCCGTCACATCGTTGGTGCACGGCTGCGGGGCCTCGCTGGCGGTGTCGGCGCTGCTGTAGCGGCGCGATAACACAAATGCGCGGCGCGGTGGTGGCGTCGTGCTGAGGCGGGGGCGGCGACGGCTGCACGAGAGGCTGTTCCCGGGCACATCGTTCTTCGCGCACGTGACGTCTTCGTTGAGCTCACCCTCCTCCTCGTCCACTGCGACCAAGTCTGCGAGACCGACGTCGGTCAGCGCGCAGCTGCGCGAGCCGAGTGCAGACTTCCCTGTGCCGACCTGGTACACCGCTGCGTTCCCCGCCGTGTCGTCGCGTACCTCCTCGTATGCCCCATCCCCCAACTCGCTCGGCGCAAGACTGCTGAAGACGCCGTCAAAGTCATCAGAGAGTGTGAGGGCGTGGCGGGGCGCGGGGGACACGGTGGCGCTGCGGCCAGGCCGGCCCCGCGCACTGTCATCGTCGTCGCGTACACTGCGTGGCTCAGACAGGCGCGTGAGCAGCGTCGGTTCAGACTCCAGCAGGTACAGCCGGTGGGTCGCCTCTCCGGTCTCCGCAGCAGCAGCGGAAGCATGGGCGACGCACCGATGGCGAAGCGCCGCAACCGCCGTGTCGACGCCGTCATCACCGACGCCGGCGTGGTGTGCGCCATGACTGCGGCCAACAGAGAGCGAGGTCGACGAGGGCGAGCGCTGCTCCTGGGCGGAAGCGGTGGGCAGCGGTGGAGACGGGAGTCGCAGTGAATGCGGCCGAGACGGCTTCTGTGTGTGCTTCTGCGAGAGGCCGCCGCACGAGGTTTGGGAGAAGGGGACGTGCGAGGTCGATGCCATGGAGGCGGAGTTCGAGGCGGCGCGGCGGTCGTGGCGGCTGTGGCTGTGGCTCTGGGAGATCTTGACGGAGTGCAGGCTGCGCTGCCGCGCCGTCTCCGTGTTTACATCGCGTGTTGTGAAGAGAAGCGTCGGGGAGGCGACGGCGGCGGTGCTGAGGCGGTCGCCGAGCAGCGGACTCCCCGGCCCGCCGCCCGTCACGAAGCTTGCGTTGCTGATGAAGGAAAGCGAGCTGTCTAGCCGGATCGCGGGCCGTGCACGGGACTGCGACATGCTCTGCGAGTCGTCCCCATCGCGGTGGAGCTCCGAGCCGCTGCGGAAGTGGGGAAGGCGGCTCATCTTTATTGCAGTGTGAGGCCCTACGGTGAGTCTGTATATGTGTGTGTGTGTGTGTGTGTGTGTCCGTGTGTGTGTCAGTCTGTGTGGCGGATGTGGAAGCTGAGTCGGAGCTTCACAGACGGACAGATGGGTATCCGTTCGCTCTTGAAAAGAACAGAAATTAAAAGAAACGGGAGTAGATCTCTCTAGATGTGACGGCGGATGGTGGTGGCGTCAGAGGAGAAGTCTGTCCTCCCCGCCCGTCCACCTTCACGTTCACCTCTCCTCCCTTTCCGTCACGCGCGTCCGAGGGCCTCACGCTTTCCTTGCGAGAGGAGGAAAGCCGAACAAAACACAAAAGGAACTCAAAAAGTGCTTCTATGTATGAAAGAGATGAAAGAAAAAAAAAATCAACTCAAAGACAAGGCTGAAGCTGGGGTTGTGGCGGATGTTGACGGTGCCCACCTGACCGCTTTGCTGTGGATGTGTGTGTGTGTGTGTGTCAGTGTTCGTCACCGTTGCGCACGTGTGTCTGTGTGTTGTGTGTGTACTCGAGCGCTTCGTTCCGGATGAGAGTGGTGGAGCGCAGATGCAAGTCAATGCACAAGTTCGCGTAATGCGGTTTCAACGCCCCCCTTGCGGCAAGGTCCGTCTAAAAGAGTTTTGGGTGTCTGTGTGTACACGGCTGTGAAGAGAGGCAAGAGTAAGGACGGGGAAGGAGTTTCAAGATGAGCGCGCGTGTCAGGTAGCCCGATTAAGCTTCTTATGAGGACGCTTTCTGCCAGCATACCTGTGTGTGTGTGTGTGACGGCACTATGCAGCTCCGCCGCTTTCAGACTCGTCACACCCACACACACATGTGTGCAGACACGCATGCGTGTGAGCCTACTGGTAGGTACACACGCTCGTCTCTCCATTAGAAGAGAAGTGACGAGGGGGGAGGGCAGGGAAGACGTTGGCGGCAGTTGCAACAACGGGCTCGCTCTCCACGCACTCCCAAGAAAAAAGCGACAGCAGATCGATGCCGATGTGCCCGATGGGTTGTTAACAAAAAAAAAAGTTGCTGTTTTTTTTTTGGCTGATGGGGAGGGAGTGTGTATTGTTATCTTGATTCAGTTCCATGACGGGTGCATACGAGCAGCATAAGCCACCCACAAAAAGCATGGATACATCGACATTCACGCTTCCATGGCGTCCGACAGGGAGGGGCGGGAGGGGGATGGGAAGGGGAGACCTGTCCTCCCCCCCCACCCCCGGCCTCCTTCGAGTTGTTGTTGTACATGTCCAACAGTTCACTGAACACCACGACAGAAGAGTTAAGAAGCCGTGTTCGTCACGCACATGTGCACATACACACACAAAGAGGGAGTGTGCGTGTGAGTGACTCTCTGTGCGACCGCTTCAGGGAGGGGGGGGGGAGGAGGGGCACATGGAAGCTGATCACGCCCTTCCACTAGACAAGCCCGCGGCGAAGGCAAAGGGAAAAATATAGAGAAAAGAGGGAGTGTGGGAGGGAGGAGGGAGAAGGGAGGGAGGAGGGGGGGGGGGGGGGGGCATCGAGGCGGTCGTGCAGCCCATCCGAGGACGTGCCAGGAGCAAAGCAGCAAAGAAGATGCATGAGGAGGGAGGGGGAGGGAAAAGGAGAACAGAAAGAGAGAGGGAGTACATCAAAACAGAAGGTCGAGCCACAGCAGCAGCAGCAGCCAACATCGACCACACACACACACGCCACCGCGACGACAGCCACTCCCCGTCCTACATACACTCGAACATGCGAGCGAGTACGGTTCGCCAGGTTCACGGCCGGCCAAATCACGTCTCCCTCTCCGCGGGTGTTGCCCTGCCGCTCGGCTCCAGCGACAAGTTTGTGTGCTGCGAGCTCAGCGGTGCCGGCACCGGTAGCGATTGGACCTCCTGGAGTGACGGCGGCTGCGACGCATTCGCCTCCCTCGCCTCCGAGGCAGAGGGTGGCAGCAGCACCGGCGGCACAGTGCCCCGAGCACCGCCGCCACCGCCGACCGTGACGGCGTACACGCTGCGCTTCACAGCCCGCTGCATCGGGTCGCGCTTTGCAAAGACACGCGCCGGCCGCGCGAGGTGCCGCGGAGCGCGGGCGTAGGCTGAGATGGGCGAGACGGCGAAGTCGCGCATCAGCGCCTCCGACCCGATGGCGGCCAGTGCGAGGGGCGACACACTTGTGTTGGGGGAGAACTGGTAGTGCGACAACTGCGCCGCGCGACTCTGGGCGGCGGTGATCGGAAGCAGCATCGTGTGGGTGCTGGCGCCATGGGCAGAGCGCGCGCTTCGCGCCGACGCCGACGCAGAGCCCCCGAAGCGCGGCGGTGGACCCTTGTGCGCCAGTGACGGCACCGAGGCAACACGCCGGTGCCGTGCCAGCCAGCGCTGCTGCTGCTGCCACGTGCGCGTCACCCGCGGCCGAGGCCGAGACATCGGCGAGCCCTCCAAGGACAGGGGCAGACCCACCGCGCCGCCGTACGACGAGAAGGTGAAGCGATCAGACGACCAGCGCCGCCGCACCTCGGGTGCAGATGCGAGGTACAAGAGCGGCGGACTCGCAGAGGTGCCGTGCACGAAGCCGGGCGGTGGCACGCGCTGAGCATCCACCCGGCCGTGGACCCGCACCGCCGACGAGCCTGGGGAGTGGCGTGGGTCGCCGCGGGCGGAGAGCGGGAGGGAGGGAGTCCTGCCGTGCGAGCGGATACCGCGCCCACCCACCGTCGCGTCGAAGGCCAACGCCGCCGCGCCAGAGGGCACACTCGCCACTGCGGTCGTGGGGAACGGCGTGTTGTAGATACTGGACTGCAGCCACGCACCGCGGCCGGGCCGCAGCAGCACAGCCCGCAACCCGCGTCGGCCCTCACCGCCGCCAGCCTTGCTCACGGTGCCGGAGAGCAGCGTGAGCGCGCGCGAGGCGGTGAGGGAGTGGCCGGCGATGCCGTCGTAGCCGCCACTGCCCGCGAGCTTCGACCCATGACGCCCGCGGTACACGGGCGAGCCCGCGCCGTTGCTGAGGAGGAGGCGCACCTGCCGGAACGCGAGCTGCCGCTGCTGACGCTGCGAGAGTGGTGCTGCAGTCGCGGCGGGGCCCGTGGTGGACGCGACTATCGCCAGGGCCCCCGCTGGGTTCGACGGCTCTAGCCCGTCCAGGCGGACTGAGGCGTCGAGGACAGCCGCAATGACAGCAGGCAGCGTGCTTGCGCCGGTGCCGGGCCGACGGGAGAAGTGGGTCGCCACGGGCACGGCAGAGGACCAGATGAAGCTGTCCGCACTCGTAGAGGTTCCCGGCGCGCCGGCCACAGAGAAGTTGTTTGGCGACTGCGCGCGGCGCAGGTGGCCGCTGACACTGCTGTTGTTATAGGTGTTTTGGTGAGCCCCGGTGGGCGGCAGCGTCGCGGATGGCGCGGCGGGGGACAACGAGGTGTTCGTGGAGCGGGACAAAGCTGTCGACCCGACGCTGTCGCACGTGACACCCGGCAGCGGCGGCAGCGAAGGGGAGATGGCGCGACGCGGCGGCGCTGCTGGTGCGTTGGCAGTTGTGGACGGAGGCGGGGGCGGCTCAAAGGTTACGGTGTGCATCGCCGGGCGAGGTGGGCCGCGCCGTGCGGCAGCGGTGGCAGCAGTGGCGGCGGCGACGGCGGTGGCCGGCCCTCGCACACGGGTCAGCTGCAGCGGCTCATCAGGTTCGGACGAGACGGGTGCTGGGCTGCTGCGGTGTGAGTTCATGACAACAAACCCCAGCGATTGCTTGTGGCCGCGACTCGGGATGGAGTTGACGGACGCCCCGGCACCGTGTCCGTTCAGACCGCGGCCGAGCTTCGACGTGTGCTTGGCTGATGCCGCCGCCTTGCCTCCACCGAGGCGCTGTGGCGCACGGGCCGAGGGCTGCAAGAGGGGCAAGGGCGGCATGGGGGAGCTCTGGCTGAGGTGCGATGTGGCGCTGAGACTGCTGGCCAGCTTGTGCAATGACGGGCGACTGGCGCTCTCGGCGTCGGCATCGCTTGTCGGCAGCTGCGCGGTGTCCTCCACGCCGGCTGCCGGCGGTTGCTGCGGTGACTGCAGCAAGAGCTGCAGCTCTGCCTGCTGGAGCGACAAGGACGCGACATCACCAGCCGCTGCGCGTGGGTCGTCGACGCGACCGGCGACGCTAGTGACGCCCACTCCGGCCGCCGTCACGCTGCGGGCCGACAGGGCGGACGCCGAGTTGGGCGAAGGAAGCTTTGAGGACGCCGCCACCGCGCCGGGCCGTAGAGAGAGCCGAGGCTGGGAGGAGGGGCTAGTGATGCTGCTGTGGAGCTGCGCGCCATGGACGGAAAAGGCCCCACCCATGTCGAGGTCGGCTGCGACGCTGGCCCGTTTCTGCGCAGACGCGGACCGCCCGCTGTAGGGCCGCGGCGGGCGCTTCGTTGGAGAGGTGACATGGGGAGACGTTGGCACCGCACCACCATCTCCACCGCTGACGGTCGCCCGCGTGCCGGCGCGCACAGCGTTGTCCGCCTCCCCTGTCCTCCCATCCAGCCCCGTGGAGGGGCGTGAGGACCGCAAGGGCAGAGGCAGGCGCATCGAGTCGCTCTGCTCCTCCTTCAGTGAAGCGGAGGCAGCAGCGGCAGCTTCAGCGGCGGCGGCATCCGCACCTGCAGCCTTCGCGTTCGCCTCCGCCGCAGCTGCAGCGGCCAAGGCGGCGGTGAGGAGGGCCTGTAGTGTCGCATTGGCTGCCTGCACGTCAACCAGCTCCTTCTCCGTCGTGGTCAGTCGCACCTGGTAGTCGGACAGAGCCGTCGTCAGCTCCGCCGTGGACGCGCTGATGGCGCCGTCCTTCGCTGACGCCTCTGCCTCCGCCTCCGACTGGTTCGCGTGCGGCTCGTCTTGGCTCACGAGCGAGGTGCGGATGCTGGACACCTCCGTCGGTGTCCGCGCAGGCGGGGCGGAGGCGGCGGATGCCGGACGCGCCGTGATCGGAGAGGCGGGCCGCGCCTCAGCCACTGCTGCTGCTGCGGCGGCGGATGGGTTCGAGCCGCCTGCCGTCGGCGTGGTCGGGCTGCCGTGAGCCTCGTCTGCGCCGTTCCGCGTGCGGTCCTCCTCCGTCGATGCGGAGGCGCTCCCCGCGCTGCCGTCGCCGCCTGCCTCCGCCGTCGCCTGCGTCGGTGCGGCCACCTCGGCTGGGATCGCGGCTGCCGTGGAGGAGAGCTCGACCCCAAGGATGCCGGGCAGCGTCGAGGACGGCGGGTGGTGCACGTGGTCTGCGTGACCGTCCGTCATGTGAACATCGTGCGAGCAGTACGGGCACACCACAACCCCGGCGAAGGCCGGTGGCTGCTGCGGCTGCGGAGGAGGCGGCGGCGGAGGCGTCTGTGTCCCGATCGTCGTGCCGTGGGCACTCACGGCAGCTGGTCTGGCGGTGGTGGTCGGCGGCGGCAGCAGCGCAGGAGACGGCAGAGGGGCCGCCTTTGACGCGGCCCCTTCCAATGCCACCGCGGCAGCCGTGCCAGTAGAGGAGCTTGTCAGCGGCACATTCCCCTGCGACCCCGCGCGGGGCTTGGTGGCAGAGGCGCCGTCAACGGCCTTCTTCGCCGGCTCGCTCTGAGGCGTGGCAACGGGCGATGGGTCGGCCGCCGTGTCAGCCTTGCTCGCTGGGGGTGTGGTCGTGGCTGCGGCGGCAGCCGGCGACGCCTCCTCGCTCGCAGGCGGCACCGCCGTCGTCACTGCCGTCGTCGCCGGTGCTGCGGTGAGCGACTGGCCCTTCGAGCCTGGCACACTGCCAGGGGCGGGCGAGGCGGCACCGGAGACGTCTGCCGGCGTGGGCGGTGGCGCAGCCGTGGACGATCTGGGTGTCTGCGCACCGGGCGTTGTCGCCGCCGGCGCCTTCTCTGTCTTGCCGGTCCCGAAGACGGCCGAGGCGGAGGCAGACGGTGGTGGGGGCTGCGTTCGACTCCCGCTGATATCGCCAGAGCGCCTCGGCCCCCTGCCGCGCTCCGACTCGGCCGCAATCGAGGGGGCCACGGAGCTGGCCGAGATGCTCCCCTTGCGATGTGCACTGGCGCCTGGCCGGCCACTCTGCTGCGGGCGGCCCGTACTCGCCGCCGCCGCCGCTGCCGCTGCCGCTGCCGCCGTTGAGCCCTGCTGCTGCTGCTGCTGCTGCTGCTGAAGCTGCAGGGCCGCGTTGGCAACCCCGAGCTCTGCGACAAAGACGTTCTCCTGCTGCAGCAGACCGACCATGCCGCGGCCGAAGCGGCTCGTGCACTCCTGCATGACCTGCGCCACGGCCTGCGCGAACTCTGGCACGTGCGCCTTTCGCCACTCCTCGCGCACCTCCGTGAGGGACAGACGCCGGCGCAGCACCTCCTCTTCCATCGTGCTCAGGAAGCCGACGAGGTCGGCGCCGGCCTGCAGAGACATGCGCTGCGCCTCCACGCACATCTCCAGGTCCTCGCGCAGCCGGCTGTCGTCGTCGATGTGTGTCTTGGAAAGGCGATTCATCGTTCGCTTAAGCTCGAATGTAAGAGCACGGAAGGAGGGCAGCGGCAGCGGCGGTGGGGCTGCCGCGTCGGCGGCGTCGCCCTTCTCCGACTTCGCCGTCGGCGCCGACGGAAGCGGCTCACCAGTTTGCATGTCGATGAGTTTCGCGTACACCTCCTCCTGTTCCCCTGTGAAGTACGGGGTGTGGACGCAGACGTGCCGCGCCAGGGTGTCCTCACGCAGCATGGCCGCTGCCTCGTAGCTCTGCAGCGCCGACTGCACGTGTTGGCGGTACTGCATGTGCTGCGCCAGCACCGACTCCTTCTCCTCGCCCAGCCGCGACAGCCGGCCCTCGAGGTCGGCAACATTCAGCTTCATGCGTGCCTCCTGCGAGCGGCCCTCGACGTCGGCCGCAATGCTGCCGAGCATGTCCGCCGTGTACGCCGGGCCGTTGCCGCCCTCGCCGCCGGCGCCGTCGCCCTGCCCGTCATCTTCGCCATCGCGCGCCGCGCCGTCGCGCCCGTTAGGGGCCGAGCCGTAGCGCATCTGTCCGAGCTTTCCCAGCTCCCGCCGCAGCGTGCCAATGACGGCCTCCTTCTGCGACAGCGCCACGAGGCTCTCCGCCACGCGGCTCTGACTAAGTTGCAGCTCCTCCTCTCGCCGGACGAGCTTGCCGCGCAGGGCGTCCAGCGCCGTGCGTCCCTGCCCCACCTCACGCCCGAGCTGCTCCACCGTTACCTCGAGCTTGGCCCTCTGCTGGTGCAGCTGTGTGTTGCGCTCCTCCGACTCGCTGCTACGCTTCTGCAGCACCGCGTACTCATCCTTGAGTCGCATGATGTCCTGCAGCAGCACTGAGTACTGCTGGTTGCGGGCGAGCAGGTCGCCTTTGGTGCGCTCCAGCACTTGCTTAGTTGCCGCGAAGCGGTTCTGCACGGCCTCGAAGAGTTCAAAGGAGACTTGGATCGCCGGGATCGTGCTCGCGGGCGGGAAGCCGTCCCCAGAGAAGAGGCGCTGGATGATTTCGTAGTTCGGTGTCCCCACCACGTCGAGCAGCTTGTGGTACTCGTCCGTCATCTCGGCCGTGTTGGACAGCGCGGGGACGGCGGCCGCGGCCCCAGCGGCCGTTGCCGGTTGTGCGGAGCCTGCGGCCGGGGCCGCCGCGCTACCACCGAGCGCCGCTGCAGACGGCCCACCGCTCACCGCAGACGCCGCATTCGGCGACGCAATCGTTGTCGCGGCCGGCTTCGAGCGACGGGATGACTCGCTGTCGACTCCGGGGCTGGTGGAGACGCGGTCGGTCCCGGTCCCCGGCCGAGCCTTGCGTGCACTGGGTGGCATGAGGAAGAGCCTGCGTGTGTGTGTGGGGGAGGGGGAGGGAGGGGAGGGAGGTGCCTTCCCCAGGACTGCGCGCGTGGTTTCTTGTTGTGAAGCGAAAGATGGGAAGGGAATGGAGGAAGAGGGGAGGGGGGGCAACTCACACACCTCAGCGATGGCGGGTGTGCAGGCTCACGGGCCGTGCCTGGATGTGTAGCCGTAGCCAATAGCGAACAGGGGGAAAATGGGCAGAGAGAGAAAAAAAAAACAGAAAAGAAAAAAACGAAGACGAAAAGGGAAAAGAAAAGACGTCAGCGTTTAGACGGCCGGCTGATCAGCGGAGCAGACGAACACACACGCACAGAGGCAGAGAGACAGAGACAGGCGAGGCAGAGGAGGAGCTCCCGAGGGGTCTCTGTCGCTATCCCCCTTTTTTCCTCGTCGTTCCAAGCCGAAAAAAGGAAAAAGAAAAAGGGTGGTACGACAACACACACAAAGAAGAAACACGTGACGTCCACCAGCGGTGACTTTCCAAAGCCGCGTGAAAAAGGAGATGGGGGATGGAGAAGAAGAAGATGACAAGCAGAACGGGGGTCAAAAGAAGAAAAGAAAAATAATTTTCAAGATGAAAATTTGCAGTAGCGTACGAAGCGCACCGCGTGGCTATGTACAAATGCGTCTGTGCACGCCTTTTTTTACGTTCAGACCTCTCGACAGACAGAGAGAGAGGGAGAGGGAGAGAGGCCCCGTCGACAGGAGATGAAGCTTCACCTCTCTTTGTGTGTTTGGTGCAGGGGAGGCCCAGCAGCAAAGACGAGCTGCCGAGATGGGGGGAGGGGAGACGTACACGCAGAGAGCAGGAGAAATGAGGAAAAGAGCGAAGAGAGGGGGGGGGGGGCAATGGTTCAAGAAGGGGGGCTAAGTGGTCGAGACGACAGGGAGAGGAGCGACCCGTCGAGGCACAGGAGCTCGAGGTGCCCCCGCGTCGATGTGTGTGTGTGGGTGGGTGTGTGCCGGCGTGTGTCTGGATGTGTGTGTATGCGGTGATGCTCACCAAACCAAAAAAAAAAAACGAAAACGTGCGGAGCAGTGATGCGGGGCCGCGCCTGCTGAACACAGCTGGACTGTGAGGTATGAAAATGATTGGGCGGAAGGGGGAGGAAAAGCGAAGGGAAGGGTGGGTGGGGACAGCGGGGCGAGTATCTATTCAGTTGACAGGTGGAGAGGGGGGAGGAAGAGTTCATCCCTATTCTTGGACACCGTGTGTATTGGGGGGGAGGGGGGCGGCTGCAATAGAATGTGATTTGTCCTCCTCGAACAGAGTTGCGGGTCACCACAGAAAAGTGCAGAGAGAGTCCGTCTTCTTCTCCTCCCCTCCGCACTGCTTCGTATTCTGTGTTGTTTTGTTCCTTGGTTGTTGTTGTTGTGGGTGTTGTTGTTGGTGTGAGTGTGTCTCGTAACTGTCCGCAGCAGAGACGTCAGCCGTCTCTCCATCATGCCGCAGTAATGGGGCATGGCTTCAAACCAAAGAAGCAACCAACGGCGAAAGGGGGGGCAGGAAGCCCTCGTTCGATACAAGCAGGATGAAAGAAGGGGTGAAGGGATGGAGGGGGGTGGCGTCGTGTTTGTGTGTGTGTGTGTGTGTGTGTGGAGAAACAAGCGAATCGGGCTCTTAAAGCACACTGCTTCCTAGCAGAAAGACAACAAGTCTGAGGGGGAGGGGAGAGGGAGCAGGGGGAATGGCACCGGCAGGACAGCACCCGATGAAAGAGCACAGCTGGTGCAGGGAAAGCCCCTGCACACACACACACACACACACAAAAGAAACAACAACAAAAAAGAAATTGCGCTACACACAACACACACACACGCACACACAACAACGGATGCCAACTAAAGAGAAGAAGAAGGAGACGAAGATGGGGTCGTACCTGGAGCTCCTTCCCGATTGCCACCGGTACGAACACGCCTTGGCTCAGCGGAGGGTGAGAGAGAGAGAAGACACCGAAGCCTTCGCCATCCCCTTTTTCACACCGCCTGCAGGGCCTCCTCGGTGGCGCTTCCATAGGCCTCGCCGAACAGGTTCAGGTGCATGAGGATGTAGTACAGCTGATACCACGGCACGCGCATCTCCGCGTCCTCTGCAAGAGGGTACGCGTCCTCGTACGCGGCGTAGAAGGCAGAGCCGAAGCCGCCGAACATCTGCGTCATGGTAATGTCCACCTCCCGGTCTCCGTAGAGCGGTTGGGGGTCGATGAAGAAGGGCTGACCATCCGCGTCGAACATCATGTTGCCGCCCCACAAATCCCCGTGCAGCAGACTGCACTCGGGGCACGGCGCCGGCGTCGACGCGGGCGATGAGGGGCCGCTCGGGTGGTTCACTAAGTCGCGACCGTCGTTGCCGTCAGCGCCATGGCCATGCGCGCCGTCCACGATGTCCACCCCATGTGCCGTGTCAGATGGCTGGTGATGCGGCTCAACGTGCGCGCACTTCTCCAGCGTACTCGAGGCACCCGTAGCCTTCTCCAGCCCCGGCGACTTGTGTGTGGCCGGTGCATCGGGCTCACACCGCGCAGCCAACGTCTCTGCCCCCTCCCCCTCCTGCGCCAGCTCTGCCCGCGTCGCAAAGTGGGCTTTGAAGCGCTCCGAAAACACATCGAGCATCCGCTGCCGTTCAGCGCTCCACAGCCCGCGTGTCTTGGCGCGGTCGACCTGTGGCTGCACGAGGTGCTGCAGATATAGCTCCGGCCAGCTCGTGCTCCACACAAAGGTGCTCGTGTAGGCCTCCGCAGCCGCAGCTGTGGCAGCATCTTTCCGCGTGTCCACGCCATCGAAGCTCGTCCACAGTGCGTCCGGCACGACGACGTCGCCGATGTTCAGCGACGCCACGATGCGCCGGCAACCGAAGCGGCCGTCGAGACTGCGGCAGCGGTGGAGGTGGGCCAGCGCCGTCCCCGCCGCCGCCTCATCGCGTGCCATGGCGCGCCGCACGGGCAGGCCACCGGTGCCGCGTCCCGTGTCGATGAAGGGCTCGATCAGATACGCCGTGCCGTCCACATCCGCGGCCTGCACGAGGCCCGGGACAGGCAGACCGGCCATGTGCAGCAGCGCCAGCCCGCCGGCCTCCAGCAGGATTTCGCCCCGCTTCACGCCGCGGCACGACTTGATGAAGTACCGTTGCTTGACGGCGTCTGTTCCCGCCTCGGCTCCCTCGTCTGCGTTGTTACACGCAGCGGCAGGCACGACGGTGACGCGGCAGATGTCGTTGCACGTGCTGCCGTACAGGACCTTCACCTCCACCGGCACACCCGTATCCGGAAAGGGCACGTCGAGCACGTATTGGAAGGCCCGCTCAAGGGCATCGCGGCCCAACACGGACTGCGAGGGCACCGCCATTCGCACGGCTGGCGACTTCCGGCTGGGTCAATGTATGTGTGTGTCAGTGTGTTGATGGGAGGCTGCGTAAGGGACAAGCGAAACCATTAAAAAGAAAAACGGCAAAGAGCAGGAGGCAGGTATGAAGGCAAATAACGGTGTGCAGACGGAGGAGGCAGACCGGGGGAGGGGGGGATGTGGCTCTCTCCCTTCCTCCCTGATCCTCAGCTCCTCCTAACCCCAGCCCCGACGCCGCCCCCCTTCACGGCCTCACCACACACACCCCTTCTCGGGCCGCTGGTGCACTCAGAGAGGCGAGACGCACGCTCCATGAAAGGGCGTGTGTGGCCGCCCTCCCCGTCTCCTCAGGATACCGATTGCACTCCCCCCCCCCTCCCTCCGGTTTTTTGTGCACTTGTACTAGTCGTCTCACACACAGACACACACAGACACAAAGACATTGCACGGAGAAAGACGTACGCCCTTCGCATACAACTCGAAACGGTGCACCAACAAAAAGTCAACGTCGAAAGCGTAAAGCATGTGCCGCCAACGTCAGCGGTCAGCGGTCAGCGATCAGCGATCACCGCGCATCTTCAGCTCATGCCCCGCCACCTCCACCTGCCGCCGCAGCTGGTCGTAGCGCATCTCGTGTGCGCGGTACCGGGCTTCGCAGTCCGACCTGGCAGCAGCCGCATCAGCAGCGATGCAGGCACTGCCACCGTTCCCGGTCGCAGATGCGTGCACTCTTTCGTTGCTGTTGACAAAAGCCGCCGCTGCACGCGCTGGGCTCACGAGCAGCGTCGTAGCCACCGTCATGTACGTGCAGTGCGCCGCCTGCATCTGCCGCTCCAGCGCCTGTGCCGCCCACGTCTTGGGAGCGGCGACGTCAAGCCCGGAGACGGTGCGCTGCGGGTGCTGCAGCGGCTGCCCCCCCGACGCACCGCTGGCGGCGTGCACGTAGAACGCCTCCTCCGCCCACCGCACGCCGCGCCACGCGCCGTCGAGGGCCGCCAGCGCGAGTGCATCCCATGTCAGCACCCGAGTGCCGCGTCGGTGCGAGGCGGACGGCCACGAGGCCACCGCCGGCACCGTGTGCGTGGCGTTGACGCTGGCGCGCGGCACGCGCTGCAGGACGGCGGCGGCAGCCGAGAAGTCGGACCGCCAGCTGTGCGCCTCCGCCACCTCGAGCAGCGACCCGTGCGCCTCGAGCAGCCGTACCGCCTCTGCAAAAACAACTTCCGCCTCCGCCACCGCGTCGTTGGAGGGCACAACAGGAAGCTCCGCTGATGCCACAGAAGCGGGTGCAGCGTCGCGGACCGCATTCTCCGGAAAAGCGGCAGCTGTGAGGGCATCCCGTGCGGCAGCCGCGGCACGGCGTTGCGTCGCCGCAGTGGCGGCCACGTGGTACGTGCCCCACCAGTCCAGCAGCCACCGCGCCGTCGCGGCGTTCGACTCCACCGTGCCGTGCCCGAGCAGCCGCTGCACTCGACGTGCCGCCTCTGCAACGGCGCGTGAGGCGGCGGCCGCCCACAGCGGCGGCGGCTGTCTTCGGGGGGTGGACGGGTCTCCTGCCGCAACCTCGAAGAAGACGGCGCCGCCGAGCACCACCTCGAGCAGCAGCTGCTGCAGCTGCTGGTCCACCGGGGCGGCGAGACTCTGGAGCAGGCGCACGTAGCCGCACAGGAAACCCTCCAGCCGCAGCCGCTGCGCGCGCCGTGCGGGGTCTGATGTTGCTGATTTTGGTGGCGCCAAGGAAGACGGGCTGGTCGTGGGCGGTTTTCTCCTTTGAATCGTCGCCCACAGTGGCCGAAAGGCCAACTCGATGACGAGCCGCTGCAGCGTGGTGCCCGCCTCGTTGCGCTCAGCCGCCTCAGGCGCTTCGCAGCTCGTCAGCAGTGCCGTCTCCACCGTCAGGCACTCGAGCACGGTGCGCCACACGTCGTACAGCCGCGCGCTCGCGGCGGCGTCGCTGTTGTCCTCGGCGTCGGCGCTGGATGCGGTCGCCGCGCAGAGGAGGAGGTGCCTCAAGATGTCCCCGCTCCTCCTCCGATATGCTCGCGGCGTCCTCCTGCTCACTGTCCACCTGCAGCTGGAGCGGGCTGCCGCTCTCCTCGTCGTCACGGTTCCCCGTGTCCATCACCAGCGCACCGAGCTCCCGCAGGACCCGTATCAGCGCACGCACACTGCGGCTAGTGCTCGTGATCTGATCCTCCGCGTCTGTGCCGTCGCGGCTGGAGTCCTGCGCAGGCAGCGCGAAGGGGTGGTGACGGCGGCAAAGAAAGGCCACATAGGAGCGTACCAGCGCCACCCCAGCGTCTTCGGCGTCCGTCGCCGCATCGCGGCGCTTTGCCCGAGCATCCTGAACCATGTCTGCCGCCTCACCCATCCCCAGTAGCAGGCGCCACCCCGCCACCCGTGCCGCACTCACGCGGCACCAGTGCAAGTCCCCGCTCTCCACGGCGATCGCAAGGGGCAGCCGCGAGCTGCTTAGCCAACGATACGGCGCGTACGATGCCGCAGTCGATTCGGCGTTGTCGAGAAGAGAGCCGCAGTACAGCGCCTCCACCCACGGCGCAGAAGACGCTGGTGCGGCAGCGGCGAGCGTCCCCGCCGTGGCGGCCCCACCTGCGGTCACCGCCGCGCGGTTCGGCGAGCCGTCACGGGCAGCCAGATCCATCACGGACGCGGTGAGCACCGATAGCATCGACGCAAAGTCAGGAGCCGCGACGGCGATGCGGGACGGCGGCGGAGACGCCGATGCGTTCGACCGGCCCGCCTGCTGAGCGAGCGGCGATGCCACCGTTGTCGCGGTGCGTGGCGGGACCGGAAGCGGCTGCGCTCGTGAGTGCAGCAGTGAGGAGCTGGACAACATTGTGCTGGTGGATGTGCGGGTGGTGCTCGCGGGGCTGGATGCAGTGGAGGTCGTGGTCAGCGGCTCAGAAGCATCACCGGCGTCGGCATCAGCGTCCTGCGCGGCCTGAACGTTTGGGCCGTGGTGTGACGGCGGGGTGCTCCGGAGAGCAGGCCAAGGTGCCGGCCCTGCGGCCGCGTCTGCTGCCTGAGCAGCACTTGATGCTTTCCGCGGTGGATGGGCGCGCGCCCAGGCCCGACTCGCGTCCGAGACCGACGCCCACAGCACGTACGCACGTGCGGTGAGGGCACTGCTGCCGTGATGCTTCGACGAATCCCGGCTGCGCCTTCCACCACTGCCACCACAACCGCTGTTGTTGATGCGGTCGGCCAGGTCGTAGACCGCTGATCGCCTCGTCGCCGGGCTGTGCACGAGGAGGAGATTGTCGACGACGTGGACGCAAATGGGAAGCGGGCCGCGTTGCAGACGACTCTGCTGCTGCGGCGGCGGCGGCCGCGGTTGCTGCTGCGGTTGCTGCCGACGCCAAGACGCCGACACAGCAGCGGCAGAGACGAAGCCGGCAGAGAGCGGGCTGCTCCGCGTGTTGGCGCTGTCGGATATCGCACCCGCCGTCAGCTCCCACAAGGACAGCTGCGCCACGGGGAGGTACGTGTCGCCCTTGCTTGGAGCCGGCGGCGGCGCCGAGCCGGAGGCCGCCGAGGCGGCGGTGGTCAGTCGCTTGAGAATGGAGTCCTGACGACCGCCACTGCTCGTCACTGGAGCGTCACTGCGGGGTGTACCTTCACCGTGCTTCGTCGTGTGTGATGGCGGCTGCGGCGTCGCACTCGTGGCTCTTGTCGGGGTGGCTTTGCCGGGGAGGTGCAGGTAGAGTTGCAGGACGAGCAGCTCTGCGCCATCAGCGACGTCGCCGGAGCAGGAGCGACGGGTGATGTGGTAGATGCAGGGCTGTCCATACACGGTCAGAGCCCCCACGACGGAGGAAAGCAGCTGTGACGTCGACGGTGCCTGCATGAGCCGCAGCGACAGCTCAGAGGACGCCGAAGCTGCCGCCGTGCGGATGTCCGGCTGCAGAGCTGCACACAGCCTCCCCGGCAAGCTGAGCTCGGCCCACGTGCGCAGCGCGACCGGCGGCCCACCGCCCCGCCAATCACACTCCCCCGACTCCGTGCACGCCTGCGTGTACACCTCCAGCGGCTTCAGCACGGCAGGACGGGCGTGGTTGAGGCATAGGAGCACGCGGCTGCACGGGTCGTACGTGCACCAGTCCGTGTGGGTCACGTAGCGCTGCAGCACACTCACCGTCACCACCGGCATCGTCGCCGCCACGACAGGGTCGATGGTGCACCGTACTTGGACGAGGTCAACGCAGATGGACGAGGCACAGAGCAGGTGGTGGTCGACATACCGCGCAGGCACGGCCGAGCCGCCGCCGTCATCTTCATCGTCATCACTGGCGATCAGGTTCGATGTGAACCGCGATTTGGTGAACAGCGAGGCGTCACGAGGTGCCACGCGGCCAGGCACGGCCGTGTGCGTCCTACTCGCCCCGTTGCACCAGCTGAGGTGCAGCACGGGATACCACGCGTCGCGGAAGCGCAGCGTGTTTGGCGCACAGACGTACTTGGCCAGCGGCCGCGCAAACGGTACGGCTCTCGGCGCGATGTCGTCTACCCCCTCCGGCAGCACCGGGCACGCCATGATGTACACCGCCATCACCGGCGGCGGCACGGACAGCGGGCTTGATGTCGTTGAGGCAGGGGGGGATGGCGGTGAGGCAGCCACGGAGGCCCGCGCACTGGTGAGGGGCGTCGGAGCGTTCCGCAGCGCCGCCGCTGGCGCTGCCGCAGAGGCAGAGGCCGGAGGCACCGGCACGGCCACGAGCACCGACGGGGCGCGGCGGAGCTCCTGCGCGGTGCTCGGCAGCCGTCGCGGCAGACACAGCCCGCTTGTCGACGAAGTGCCGCTGCCGGTGAAGGCCAGCGATGGCGACAGCGCTGGTGACGGTTGTGGTGGTGGTGGTGACGTCGTCGCGCCGTGCGGGCCGCTGGTGCGGCTGGGCAGGGCTGAGGGGTGGGTCCACACCTGCACCGCTCCGGCAAGGCGCAGACACGCAGCCGGCACTGTCGTGGGACTAAAGGCCGTTGGGGCCACGGGTGTCGTCGCGTTGGGGTTGGTCGCGGACGGCGGTGCCTGCCGTTGATGCTGCGGCTGCTGCTCTCGCAGTCCGCCGACGCCCGCCACCTCGGCCGCGGCAGCGGGTTCGAGTGGAAGGAGAAGTGTGATGTTGCTCTCACACACGAGCACAACGTCCTCGGCGACGTCGTCAACGTGCACAGCCAGCACCCGAAACGACAGATTCGGGCTGGCAGCAGCAGCAGCGGCAGCAGCAGCCCCGTTCGACCGAGTCGGCAGCGCAGGGGATAGTCCCAGACGCGTTACGGACGACGGAAGCGGCTCGCTGAGGTGCAGGAGTGGCGGCGCGGCATGCTCAACCGGGCTCTCAGCATCCTCAGCCACGGCCCAGTCCACGTCGCTCATCTTGCCAAAAGGAAAAAGTACACACACAAGGCAAGACGAACAACAACAAGAACGACAGCAACAATACAAGACTCGATACGGTGCAGACGGGCCTCAACGTGAGACGAGAGGGCCGCCAACAAAAAGAAAAGAGAAAAAAGAAGCGGAGAACACAAGGCGATACTGCAGCAGCACAGAGGAGAGGGTGGGGGAGAGGAGCGGGACGGTAAGACAGAACTTCGTATGTGAATGGTGTGTGTGTGTGTCTGTGTGTGTCTGTGTCTGTGTCTGTGTATGTGTGTGTGTATAAGGCACACACACTCACGTACAGCTACTGGGTGGGGAGGATAGGGGAGGGAGCAGAGAGAGAGGGAAAGGGGAGGAAGGGATTGCAGCTTCATCGGTGAGGAAAAGAATCTCAAGATGGCAAGAAGCCACCAAGAGCGATTGTAGTCTTCTTGGGCCGATGCAGCAACGGCGTAACCTCGAGACGTCGTCCTGCGCAATTGGCACAGCGGCAGGACGTGAGGAAGAGATGCACACACAGACACACACATACACACGCACACACGTACAGCCTGAAAGGCGCGTGCTTTCCCCGCTCTCAGTTAGCGATCGGGTGTACTACCTCACAGAACCTTCAAGTCGCACAAGCGTCGACTACGCGCCTTGTCTCCTTGACAAAAAAACACTTTTGATGTAGTTGCTGTTGTCCACTAGCCTCTTTCTTTCCTTCCCTTTCTTTCGTTCTTGATTGCTTTGTTGTTGATTACGTTTGTGAACAAGTCATTACGGCACGGACATTTCCCAAAGTTCTCGAGGAGGTTCGCCCACCCTCGCCACGCCCCCCCCCCTCCCCTTCCACTCGCACGCAGTGCAACGTGCACCGCATACCCCGGCACGTTACACCAGAAACAGAAAAAAAAAGAAAAGCATCAGCGTCACCACGATGATCAGCATCATCATCACCAAGGTGCACAGTGGTCATGCACTCAAGAGAGGGGGAGCAGGGGCTCCGGCGTAGTGGACCATAGAGTACGCACACACACACGCACAAACACACACACAAGCACACCTCTGGGACACGAGTGAGCAATGAGAAAAGAACGGAGGTGAGAGGCCCACCCTCCACGCCTGTCGTGCAACCCGCTCTTCGCGTGCCCCCCCCCCCATGCAGCACCGTCTCCGCACCGAAGGCCCCTCCCGTGTCTCCGGAGCGGGGGGTGGACTTCGCCCTAATAGCCGAGCTCGCGGCGCAGGAACCCCTTTGGACTGGTCAGCCACGCCATGTCGTAGCTGCGGTATGCCATAATAGAGTAGAGGAAGAGCATGCACAGGGCGGCGGGGGCCAGCATCGTGTGCAGCAGGACGTCGACGCCGACGGATAGAAAGAAGACAGTCGTGAGCATCGGGAATGCGGCGTAGAAGCGACCAAGGACGTAGAAGCCGCAGAGGAGTAGGAAGATGTGGAAGCCGCTCGGGGTACGCCACTTCACCCAGCTCCAGTACCGCGGCATCTCATCCACGTTGCGGGCCATCCACTCCGGCAAGAACTTGTAGTAAAAGTACTGCGTGTCGGAGACGAGGTTGCGGTAGCGCCGGTCCAGCGTCGGGCTCTTGGTGATGAGCTCGTAGGCCTTGTTGATCTGGTTCAGCCGCGGAATGTCCCCCGCGCCGTCGGCGGCCATGTCCGGGTGCACCTGCTTCATGAGCTCGTGGTAGCGCAGCCGGATCGTGTGAGTCGAGGCGCCGGGCTTGAGGCCCAGCACCGCCCATGGGTCGTAGCCGCCCACGTGCGTGCTGACCGCCTCCTGGTGCGCCTCCTCCGCCGTCGCGGCGTGGCCGTGCCTGCGGCGGCGCTCCTCACGATGCAGGTCCTCCTCCGTAGGCTTTGCCGCGCCGCGCGGGGCATCGATGTCGGACGGGACGGTGCCGTAGCCGGGGCCGCTGCTCGACTGCCAACGCTGCGCAGTGGCGGCCGCGGGGGGCCACGGAGTCCGCGCAGTGGCAGAGAAGCGGCGCAGCGGCAGGGGGCCCGCAGCGCTCATCGCAGTGCACCGGAACAGCGGTGTTGGGGCCGCGAGAGCAGCGGAGGCGGCGCACGAGGCACTGTCCGGCAGGCTGGTGGGCGACGACGAGCACGGGGCCATCACTGCGCCGACGCTGGCGAACGACGCGGTGGCAGTCATCAGAGGGCGACTCGCAGGGCCGCTGCGCCGAAGCAGCGCCGAGGCCACCGAGGACGTCATCGAAGCGCGCAGACGCATCGCAGCGACTGCGCTGTAGATGGCGAGAGAGGAAGATACTTTTTAAAAAAAAAGCACAAGGAGGACAGACGCGCACTGTCAGTTAACGCGGTGTGCGAGAGCGTGTGGATGAAGCTAAAAGCACGGCAACGATGACGGTAGCAGCTTTTCGTTTCTTTCATGCTGTTGTTGTTGTGGAGGTGGTGATGGTTGCGTCCAATAGAGAGTGTGTGTGTGTGTGTGTGTGTGTGTGTGTGTGTAAAACAAAGGAAGGTGAAGGGAGAAAGAGTTGGCGTAACATGCGTGTGGGGCTTCAGTGTTGATGTCCCTCCGGGTGCACCTTGCAGACGCTTTTCTGCGCGTGTTGTTGTTGTTGCTGGAGAAGCCAGCGCGGTGGCCAGCACCGCACGTCACACGAGTATCCGTCAGGCGTGTTGTCTGCGTGCGCGGCGACACAGGCAGGTAGAGGGGAGAGAAAGAAAGAGAGAGAGGGGGGGTGGACGAGGGTGACTCCCTTCTTCATGGGCCACACTCGCGCTTGCCTCTCCTGCGTGACGCTGTCAGACACCACCCTTTCGGCAAAAATGGAAAGCAGATGCATGTATGGAATGCGTTGATGCATCTTCCTCTGTGCTCTTGTTCGATTACTTGTTCTTCTTTTGTTGTTCTTGTTAGGGGGGGGAGTTGGTGTAGAGATGCGTGCAGACACTGCTAGCGGAGACGTAACAGACATGCACACACCTGCACACAGAGACACAGACACGGACTCTTGCGGGGCACCCGATCACGGAGACAACGGATAAGACGCCGAGGAGACAACGCACACAGCAGGTCTGCAAACGCCTACCAGGCCATCAGAGGCGCAGCCCACACATTCTTCTCCACAAAGACCACCAGACAGTGCCTTGTGCAAAGCACCATCCCGCCTCACGGCCTCCACGGAGGGAAGGGGGGCGGGGGAAGGCGACACGTCGCGTTCACAGGACGTAGTGCGCGTACACAACGGAGCCGGCAAACATAAGGATCAGCTCCGGGCGAGGCGTGGCGTACAAGGAGAGGGTCCACACTGCCAAGTACAGACCCATCCACAGCAGCGTCGGCGCGTAGGCGTACACGGCGAAAATTGAGATGAACGCCATGACGGTGAAGGCGGTGTGTGCGCGCCGCTGATCCTCTAGGAGGGACTCCGACAGCGCCGTGGAGCTACCTGGCGGAACAGACACGACGACGAGCCCCAGCGTCGGCAGCAGCTCACGCACGAGGAACGTCATGAAGCCGTGGTGCAGGAGAACCGGCAGCGAGATGGGCGACGGCGAGGGGCGGCGCTGTGCGTCGGCGGCAGGACTGCTACCACCCAGACCCAGGAGGCGATCGAGCAGCGACACTGGTGACCGCGACACGGCCGCAGCAGTCGCGGCACGTGGCGCCTCCACAGCAAGCAGCGCGTCGCTGATCGAGACGACCATGCACGTCGCCTCGGCGCATACCTTGAGAACCACTGACGCGTTGACGACGAGCAGCCCACCGGCGTAGCGGTCGTCGCGGTGGTAGTCAAGTGCCGTCGCCAGGTGCCGGCGGTACCGCAGCGCGTCCTCGGCAACGCCGGTGAAGGCCGCAGCGGCAGCGCTTTCGTTCACGTGCAGCGTCAGCGGCGCGGCCACCTGCGCCTGCCGCGCGTCACTGCGGCGCTGCCGCACCACGTCCGAGAGTGCGACCCGCGTGCTGGAGAGCAGCACCGACGGCCGCTGTGCCGCTGGCAGGGCCGTCCCGTCGACGCCGCGCAGCCGGTACACCACGACGTCGAGCACAAAGGACAGCGGGCTCACGGCAGCACCGCTCGTGCCCTTGCCAATCAACTTCTGCATCGCTCGTAGCGCGGCATTGGGGCAGACCCAGTCGAGCTGCCACACCCGCGGCACTCGCACCGCGCTGTCCCACGGCAGCAGGAGCGGACGCGTAAACGCGTCTGCAGCCCACCGGCTGCGAGAGAGCTGCGTGGCTTCCTCAGCCGCAGCCGGTGCTGCACCGCTCCCTGTCTCAGCGTCCAGAGGGGAGTCGTGTGTCCACAGCCCCGTCAGGTCACCCGCTACGTAGAAGGTGGTGTCGGCCAGCAAGCACCCGCGGCACTCCGTCGCGATGCCAGGGACGGCAAAGAGAATCTCCTCGATCTTGCAGAACTGTCGCACGGCGGGCAGCGCTCGGGAAGAGGCGCCGGCCGTGCTGTCGGATGGAGTCGACGCTGACGCCGCCGAGGTGGACATCGGGGGCACGGCGATGACGGCGAAGCTGTCGTTGTAGCGGTGCACAAACACGTGTTGCTGCAGCACAGCGGGATCGGCGAGGAGCTCCCCGAACAGGTAGTTCACGAAGTGGGAGCGGTACACCCCTCCGCCTTTGATGTAGAGGTGGTGGCTGCTGTCGAGGCTGTGGTGCTCCACGACGCTGAAGCTGTTCACGAGGGCCACGTTCGGTGGCGCGCGCTGCCGCTGCGCGTACGGGTACGAGTTGCTGGGGTGGTTGCCACGGCCGGACCCTCGGTACCGTGCCGGCGACTCCCCCACCGGCGAGGTCCAGGTGTCCCCGATCAACTCGATGCCGAGCTGGAAGCCGTGCTCTCGCAGGTCCGCCTCGCAGAGGAGGAGCGGGCGGCTCAGCGTAGGCGCGAAGGAGCGGTGCTGCCCACCTGCAAGCGACTGCCTCGAGTCAGCAGCAGCAGCTGCAGCAGCATCAGCAGTGCTGCCGGCACCACTGTCATGAGCCTCGCTGTCGGCGTCTGCAGAGGAGCGCGTGATAGAAAGCAGCCGACCAGCACCACCCCACCAGCTGCCCCCACCGCTGCTCTCGTCCTGGCGACTCGTCGCACCGCCGGTGGACGTGGCGGCGGCATCGCGTGTGTTTCCGTCCGCAGAGGCGTGCAGGTGCAGCCGTGCCAGCGTCGGTCGCACCTCCACCACGAACGTGGCATCGGTGCTGGTGGCGCTCACGCTTGTTGGCACCGGCCGCCCCGGCACCCACGCGTGGGCGGACGTGTTCACCGCCGTAGCAGCCGCTGAAGGTGCCGCGTGTCCCGGTAGGAGGAAGCTGTCGGGCTGGATGGCGTGGCGCACTGTGACGCGCAGGTACCGCGGCAGCTGCAGCCGGCGCAGCAGGGCCTCGCTGTCCTGGTGCTCGTTGTACTCCTCCGACGTCAGCATATTGAAGGACGGACAGGCGCCGAGCTGCACGTACAGACGCTTGCGGGAGTGTGCCTCGACCGCGACGTGGAGGCCGTGGCGCATGTCAGACAGGCACGGCGCGAGGCCCACGCCCGCCAGCGGCGCGTTGTCTCGCTGCCCAGCAAGACGCACGAGGTCCGGGTTCGGGATCTCCGCCAGCGTGACCGCCGCGGCGTCGTAGGACAGAGCTGCGAAGTTGGCGCCGGTCAGCTCGAACGTGAGCACCGGCATCCCGCCCTCGACCTCACACTGCTTCACCACCGGCGGGTAGGCGGCGAGCACCGGGGCCGCGTCCCGAACCTCGAGCCGCCCTAGGGGGACAAGGGAATGCGGGTTCGGCACGGTGGGCTGCACGGGCGCGTCGGTCATGGCCGGTGGCGGGTCGACGGCGGTGCCGCACACGACATCCTTGTGCAGGGCCGTACGTAGGAACACGTCGTACGGCACCGCGAAAGATGGGAGCAGCGGCAGCTGAATCCGCAGCACGGCCACCTCGTTGCCCTGCGCTACGCCCTGGTACGCCTGCAGTGCACTCGTGAGCCGCTCCATCGGCGACATGCGGGACGGCGCGTTCTCCAGTCCCCGCGGCTGCCCCGTGCGCTCCGCTGCTGCCGCCACCTCCGCCTCCTGTCGCGCTTTCCGCGCCGCCTCAATGGCGCGCAGCTGCGTGCTTGTGACGCGGCGGTGGCTGAGGGCCGACTGCAGGTCGCTTGGCAGCCCCGTGACGTCGATGCCGTCCGCCGTCCACTTGTACTGCCGGCGGATGCGATCCACCTGCTGCTCCATCTCTGCCAAGGAGATGTAGGGCTTCTGCTTCGCCGCGCCATGCTCTGTCGATCGCGCCTGCTGCCGCGTCTGCTGCCGCCCACCACGCCGACGCCGCCCGTACCACCCACTACCAGCGGCGCTGCTGCCCGCCTCGTCGAAGACCTCCGCGATGAGGTGGTCCAGCGATCCGAAGAGCACGTCGCACGGCACAACCGCGTCGCGCACTGCCGCGGCATACTCGAGCCACTCCTGCGCTGTCCTGTCCACTCGGCCGTCTGGGCGGTTCGTCTCTGTCCAGTACTGCAGCACGTCGGCACCGCGCACGGTGCCCTCGACGCACTTATACAGAAGGCTTTGTTGCTGTGGCGGTGGCGGTGTCGGTGGCGCGGACGGGGGGCTGTCCTTCCACGCAGTCTCGTTCGTCTTGTTGGCTGCGGATGCCGTGGTGGAGGACGCGGGGGACGGGGAGACGGTGTAGCCGCCGTGGTGGCGCGGGTTGCTGAGATCCAGCCGTAGCAGCACCGTCGCCGCAGGCACCGTCGCAGATGCATTGCCTAGCGCAGCGCCTGTTCTGCTGTGGTCGTCACCACCAGCGGCGCTGCTGCTACTACTACTTGGAAGGGCGGTGGGCCGCTGATGCTGACTTCCAACGCGACGTCGTCTGGCACGCCGCGCTGCCCCACCATGGGGCGCATCGTCGAGTTGGCGCGGCGCAGCGTGGTGGGCTGCAGCACCGGCAGGAACCGGATGCCCCACACGTCCCGCTCCGGCGTACCCGCCTTCGCCGCACGGAGCCCGTCATCAGCACGGCCGTTGCTCTCCGTCGTGTGCGGCAGCCCCAGACGGAAGAGTTGCGAGACACCGAAGCGAGAGAAGGAAGTCGCACCCTCCGTCGCCGCCGCATCAGCCGCAGCAGCCGCAGTGGCAGCCGCCCTACCCGCCTCCGTCCCTGATGCACCGTCAATGATGCGAGTTGTGATGAAGTCGCCGTTGTACGGGCACACGCCAGACCCCGCCGCCGCACTCGCAGCCCCGCCCTGCACTGTCACCGCGTCGAAGGAGAGACTCGCCGTGGCTGCCGCCGCTGACGCTGGGCGCGGCCACGCCGAAAAGAGCGGCTGGGTGACCTCGCGTGGGGACAGGTGGCGGCCCGCCCGCACGGCGAAGGAGACGCACCGGCCCGGCAGCGCGCCGGCCGCGTCGGCGCTCACGACGGTGTACGCGGCGCCGCTCCACTGCGACGTCGGCGCGACCCACCACGGCGTCGCGCACCGGCCGCCGCTGAGCGCCTCGACCTCGCGTGCGCCGTGCTTGATGATCGTCTCCAGTGTGGCCGGGTCGACGAGACGCACCTGGCTCT